>WURV02145926.1:0-18427 GCA_011762755.2 Epimenia babai
GTAAGGTAGTTGATATCTTCATTGTGAAACTGTGTCATGGATGTTGGAACTGGATGTACAAGAGTAAGGTAGTTGATATCTTCATTGTGAAACTGTGTCATGGATGTTGGAACTGGATGTACAAGAGTAAGGTAGTTGATCTCTTCATTGAGAAACTGTGTCATGGATGTTGGAACTGGATGTACAAGAGTAAGGTAGTTGATCTCTTCATTGTGAAACTGTGTCATCGGATGTTGGAACTGGATGTACAAGAGTAAGGTAGTTGATCTCTTCATTGCGAAACTGTCATCAGATGTTGAAACTGGATGTACAAGAGTAAGGTAGTTGATATCTTCATTGCTAAACTGTGTCATGGATGTTGGAACTGGATGTACGAGAGTAAGGTAGTTGATCTCTTCATTTAGAAACTGTGTCATATGTTATAAGCCTCTACTCTCTGGTTCATTAATGAGCTCGAACTTTCAACTCTCAAATGACAGGTTGAGGTGTGGTCGAGCTCCCACTGCGGACTTTGGTCTCTGTAGCTTCGTATGAACTGTACGTCGGTCAAACAGGACACTGGTCATTTAAAGAGGGTTGTCCTGGCTCCACTGTACAATTCTTCCATGTTCATGTTGATGCCTGAACCGCTGTGGCTAATGTTCAATCGTTTGTCTGTACATACAGAACATCCGTCTTACGCTAGGTGCAGGAGTTTCTAACGCCAGATGGTGATATCAACTTACTTAATAAAGTAGACATTATTTTGATTTGCCCAATTATAATATTTGATAGTTCAATCAAATATCTCAGTAGGCTACCAAGGACAAAATGGTGATAAGAGATTTATGTAATATATGTCTAATGTTTACAACTGGGATATCCTAGACTAAAAGAGACGCGGGTAATTTCTGGAGCCTGTTGGAAAATAATCGTAAATACACTCCCGAAATCGCATGTCGTTACTGTTTGATTTCATGCTGGATTTTTTTTCTTAGTAATTATTAAATAGCTATTTGTCAGCCTATTGTAGCTTATAATCTGTTAAGGATATTCAGCCTAGTAAAAATAAACCGCTTCATCGCCGCATGGAACCTATCGAATTCTTTACTTGGGCGCACCGATGGCGGAAGCCGGCCATTATTGGCCGATTTAACTCGACTTACTCGACTTTACTCGATTTAACAGACGCCATAGAGGTTCATAAATTACAGAAGAACAAATAGACGGGAAAAAACCCGTGTCATTCTCTCTTGATTGGACGGACTTATTTCAGTAGCGTGTTTGTTGCCTGAGAATGCCGAGTTAACCGCAATGTGTTGGTCGGATGTGTCAAACACCCTACAGAATACTGTAAATTATAATTGTATAATTTATTCTCATCTTTATAATTTGTTTCCGTGTGTAGATTGTGTTTTAGAAATTATACATAACGATATACATAGATAAAATGTCATTAAAATAAAATTGCCGCAATCGGATGCCAAGAATTACGTTGTATGTTACGTATTTATGTCTACCTTTTCTTAAAACCGAATGTATAAATCGTATTCAAATGGCTTAAATCGTACATATGTACGCCCGTAAGGTTATCAAAGCATTATGTGTTTTGTTACATGTTTTCCTTCTCCACAGGAGCCATTTGTGATCTATTTATTACTCTACGGTGTTTCTCTCGTGTCCGATGTGGGTGGGATTCGCCAGTGCTCTGTGATTTTTAGTTCTCTATTATCGTCATCGTTTCTCTCAATATAGTGATTACATATTTGACATTGCATTCCGATTGATATAATACTTTTACTAACACGAGTTATAAACACTTCCTGTTCGGTTTTTATGGTAATCTTTTGCCGTGTGGAAATTCCCGTTAGAGCCTATTTTTACTGAGCCTCTCTACGTTATTTACACGAGTAGTTTTTTTTATACAATGAGAGTCTAAACAGCCGACAATCTCCGTAATTTGCCGCAACTGCTGATACGTGTACCGTATACCGTTCTTCGCTCCTTGATCGCTAGCGTTTTAGTAAAATCGTCCTCAGTAAAAGTAATAAGACGACCTTTATCCTCGCTCGTTTATCGTCGAACTCGACTTAAATTCCCCCAATCCAGTATGGATTAACCAAGCTTTAAATGTATCTTGCCTCTTATCAACGATATACAGTACTAATAAAAATACTTATTTCCATACTTGCCACGATGCGATTATCTCGTTTGTATATTTAATTAATCAATAATATATTTGTTACGATTTGTTCGTTGTTAATTATTATACGCGTGTTACTTTTAGACTGTAAAATATTCTACTTATATTCAGCGAGTATTTTACTGTTTCTATTCGACATCATGCTATTTTTTATTAATTACAAACTCCGTATCGCTTAGCTTTTCTTATGTCATTTCCTAAAACGCGTTTGCTGTCTTAACGTAGATTTATTTTCATATATACATATATCGCTTCCAAATATATTCCATGCGTTAAATATTCACTAGATTCAATTCAAAAAGCGCTCGTTCGTTCGTAACGTATACCTGTGTCACTGCTATTGTATCGCGATTTAAATTCAATCTTTCGCTTGTGCCATGTAACGCTCTTGTTGATATATGTACCCTCTCTGTAGTCGCATGCAAGTAGTTTGGTTTTATGTTCGTTATCAAATCGCCAGAAGGGTTCAACAGCTACGTACACTTGGGTAAAAAGACGTTTTATCTTGATCTCAGTGAGTCATAGAGGCGTTAGTTTTTGATTTTTTTTAAGTCTAGCACGGCGGGTCCAATGATTATTTTCAATTTGTCTGGATTTTTCGTGTCGATGTTGTTTAAACTGCTGTTTTTTTAATTCTCAGATTGTAATAAGAAACTTGGACTACCTATTCCGAAGGTGGATTGAGGAAAATTTAATGTGGTTTGCCAGATTTTTCGGCAATTACTGCGACATTTAACTCGCCATATAGAAGTAAAAAAAAATATACAGTTGCTTGGTTCGGACTAACTAATATAAACTGGCATAGTAAAGCAATCAAAGAAAAAATATGACTTTTATATGTAGCATATCGTACAATGAACCTTCTCCGTGTGTCATATTACGTAGGAAATAAATAATTATCAGACCCCACCCTGACTGATTATACATCAGAGGCGATAGCGAAAGTTTGTGCGAGTATAAAATTTATCACATCATACTGAACAACGACATTGGTTGTAGCAAATAAATTTGGATCAAATTCTCATTCATCTTCAATGTATTTACGCGAAAATTAAAGATAACGTTCACTTGACGATTAACATGGGTAAGTAATCAGACACACCTGAGGGGTGGGGTTATATGATTTCTATATAAATATAAGAATTGTATTATAATTCTATTCAAACAGGCATGTTATGTATTAATATAAACTATTTTTTATTGGTAATAAACCGTTTGGTTAGTCTATAAGGTGTTTATTTTCCTACTACACGCTAACACGCAAACGAAATATTTCTTACGGTACAAGGTACCATGTATACTAGTCCTACTCTTGGCTTTCTAGGATCTGCATCGATAATCTATTAATATTACGGCGCTGTTGTTAAGCTCAGTTTAATCGCGCACCTTTTGTGTATTTTTACGCTTTCGTTAAGCTCGGTTTAACCGCTCTTCTGTGAATTCTTACGAGAAATAAAAAACGATTGCTATTCACCCCATTACGTCTTACTCGTAATTATTATTAGCGCTTATTGCTAACACCAGAACGACGGTTTCGGGATTTGCGTCTCTCTAACACGATTCCAGAGAGAAAATTATTTGAATATCCAATGCACAGAAACCTGTCTCATTTCATTTAATGTAAAGCACGTGAAAAAAATTCAATGTATGGCGCCTGGGTAAGCCCTTGCAGTGCGGTTACGTAAGAGCTTCTGCCCTCTGATGAGGCTGTGTTTCAGATGCCCTCTGGATGGTTTCTATGAAGCTTACCTCTAAGATATCTTGTCATCTCGCTGTTAATGATGAACTATCACAGACCTAGCGGAATGTACGTCATTTTTAGTTCGTATATAGGCATTTGGAACCAGTGGCGTAGACGAACGAAGGTGGGTTTTCATTACGGTGTCCCCCAACCCCCGCCCACCCTTTAAAACTGAGGCTAATGCGTTTTTTGTGTTTACCACGGAATTGTAAAGGGCTAGAAATGGCCTATACTTTACCTTAGCAATCATCCTATTCTTAACTAACCAACTCAACTAGTTTATACTAGTTTATAACTATTCTTCCAATATCGATATAAAATGAAATATTTCCGATTAAAGCGTACTTATTAGCTCAAGAGACAAACATACTTTACATCAGCAAATGAAATAAACTATTTTCGATATTGCTTTCGCCAATTCTATCACTGCAACTCTCGCGACGAAAGGCCACGCGTTCGGAGAGACATCGATCGTCTAAGTGTAGATCAATTCTGTATGTTAATTCAGCGACTAACCTCGCACTGGGAGCCGGTAGCACGATCCGGCACACTGTGGCTGGCCTAATCCCTTCTCTCCACACTCATCCCGCCGGCTTATCCCCATCCCGTTAAAACACAGCTGTCCCCCTGCGTCAAGCATAACCCATTGTACGCGTCGAAACTGCATTTTAATATATCTCGAAATAGAACGCGAATATGATGTTTGATTGAGAGTTGGTTCACGGCCGCGTGGCATCGCGATGGGTGACGCCATTGTGGTGCTACAGAGAATTGTAGGCTTACACATCCTTGTCTCTGACCACTTCAGTGGAAGTGTTGTGGATATCTCATCCCGCAGTTTTCTTAGTAAACGATATTCAGGTTGTCTATTCAAATATGAGATATTAATAGTATTAGGTCGTAAAATTGTCTGCATCTTGTGTAGTTCGCAAGTTTCGCTCAGAATTATTTTTGTTTTGGCGGATTTTCTGGTCAGTCCATGGTCAGTCGCGTAACGTTCCGTCTAATGTGTCTTCCATTGTTGGCTCAACAAATGTTTATATATGTTTACAAATATTTATAAATTTTTACAAACGTTTACGTTTATGAACGTTCATGAATGTTTGTGAATGTTTACAAATGTTTATAACGCTCGTGGAGGCTTGTGAACGGTTGTAAATGCTGACATGTCTATAATTTTTTATAAAGGTCTATAAATGTTTCTAAATGTTCATAAATATTTATAAATGTTTGTAAATGTTTCTCAATGTTTATAAATGTTAATAAACCTTCATAAAAGTTCATGAATGTTCATGAATGTTTATGTTTATATCGCTCGTGAGCGTTTGTAAATGCTTGTAAACCATGCCGCGTAACGTTCAGTCTGATGTGTCTTCCCCTGTTGGTATGTAGGGTTACGTCATAAAACTGTCCGCATCTTGTGTAGTTCGCAAGTTTTGTTCAGGATCACGTTTGTTTGGCGGATTTTCTTGTCAGTCCATGGTCAGCCGCGAAACGTTCAGTCTAAAGTGTCTTTTCTTGTTTTCTCCATGTTAATAAATGTTTTTGAATTTTTACAAATTTTTACAATTTTTTACGAATGTTTATAAATGTTTATAAATGTTTATAAATGTTTATAAATGTTTATAAATGTTTATAAATGTTTATAAATGTTTATAACCACGCACAGTCACAATAATACACACGCAGGCGCGCACACGCAGACACGCACGCGTGTACGCACGTATGCGCGTGCATACGTACATACATACGTACATACATACATATATAAAATTATTGTCGAATGTGAACATCATTACAGTAAATCGAGTTCTATCTTGTACTACGCCTCTTAAACGTCATTAATATATGGAATAAAATTCCAACCAATTGCTCGGTCTCTGCATAATGCGCATGTGCATCTCGACAGGGGGTGGCCCGTATTATGGTTGTGCATGATCCACCCCGTCCGTTACAAAGGCCACTGTGTAATCGCTCGGAATGACCAATGAGCGTGCCTTAATGTCCAATCAGAGCGAAAACTTCGCCGACAATGGCGCATCTATCATCTTTATTCGGCTCGTTCGCGCACATGATTCCTCGCTTTCCGCGTCGATTAAAACTTGTAAATTTATCGCAATTGTGGGCTCGCTAGTATGTCGCCCATTCTTATAATGGTATGTACGATTTCGTGCATGACATCACCGCTGTACGTTCTCGATGCCATCAAGAATGTTCGACATAATATATCGTGGTCAGTATCTGGCTATTCTCTCGAGTCAGTATGAAAACACAACAATAACGACGGACAGCCCGTTATAATATAGACATAGCCTAGACATACGACGATTCGTGATACCTGTCGATACAATTAACATACATTACACGGCTAGTTTACTCTCAGTTCCCGCGAAATTTCTCCATATACGCCGAGAAACGCGATACCTTTATCTGATTGACACCTTATACAATCCTCACATTATACCGTCCCGAGATTGACTATTTAGTAGCGAGCTTTGCGTGGGCCCCTTCAGAATTCAGATGGCATTAAACTAACGTTTTCTCACGTAGAAGTCACATTGTGAAAGAATCAAATTAGAACGCCCAGGTGTCCAGCGCTCTTTATACGAGTCTGCGAGCTTTCTCCCCCACAATACCAGTATACAGGCAATCATAAAAGAAGACATGCTCTCTCCCCTACGGCTTTTCTTCTCGTCGCCCGAACGTTGCATATATTTTACCGTGTTTGCATTTCCCTTTGTCACGCGTCTATTCTAATACTTTCCCCTATACAACCACGCGCCAACAATATCGGCAACAACATATCGCTTATATTACTTTCTCCGGTCGTTTGATCTGGTTCTCTAACGTTTTATCAATTTACGGAGAATTCATTACGATATTGTTTCCATGTTACCTTCCCCCATCAATGTAATGAATATCAGTGCGCGTGTATATGGATTTTACTTTGACTTTATACACACGTGGCCCACCTATAGGGCGCGGAGTTAATTAAAATTCGTCGCAGGCAGCCGGATGGGTGGCACATTTTACTTTGATATTCGCCAGTACTGGGAAAGGAAGGTACGGTTACCAGTGTGAGGATGGTCGCTTTCGTACGCATACAGTCGGTAACAAACATATGCAACGCGCCCGAAGCAGCAAAATTATATGTAAACATTTATAGAACAAATTCGAATGAATTGAATGAACTAAGTAAGTGCTAAAACCTACTTTCGTGTAATTCAGTTAATTTTCCTTGCCATGTAAAATACTGCGGGTCGAATAAACACACGATTCTACCATATATATATATATATATAAAATGTACAATAAAATATTTGTGCACATCTTCATATTTTTACCTATACATCTGGAGTATACTCGATACTGCTGAAAAAAGACAGACTCTCCGAATAGCGATCATCTACCACGATAAAGACAGCCATAGCCGTTAAAAAACGTCGCACTTGTTAAAATCCAGGTACATCAATTCCAGTGTCCACCTGACTATTTTCTCCAGACGAAATTACATCCGCCGCGGTACCAAATTAGGATTTGTGAGTATTTCTCAATTTTAATATCAATTTTCCCTAGAGACATACCTCGGCCATACCTCGTTGATTGGTGTACTCGCCGCTAATCATACATGAGCTAAACATCGTTGATGGATTTATTCGGCTGAGAATGTGCCAAACTGTGAGGAAGGACCCAATCGCTCTCCAAGAGCAGTCCTGCGCGCGGAACGGCTGTGTACTATGTTCGAGGAGGGGTGTAGTGTTCACGATCACGGACATGGAATATAAACAGTAATCGAAAATTAATTTGAAGAAGGACCCAATCGCTCTCCAACAGCAGTCCGGCGCGTGGAGCGGCTCTGTACTATGTTCGGGGAGGGGTGTAGTGTTCACGATCACCGACATGGAATATATACAGTCATCGAAAATCAATTTAATTCTTGCTTTATTACTACAAAGTTGGCAATATCAAACATCTTGGTTTATAGTTAAACACGGTGCTAGATTAACTGAGCGAGGACTTGGGTGAATACCATAGAACTAGGGCGACAGAAGCAAACACCCCGTGCTACGGCACATGAATACCTTCACAGTTCTGGTATATTGGTCCTTTGCGTAGCGTATCTCACGTCCGTGAGCCGTTTCAGACACAGCATTCTGATTATGCTACAGAAGGCAATCATCACGAATGGAGTCTATACACTTCAGGCGATATAAGACTATGACTATCAGCATTTTAAATCATGTCGCACCGTGGTGTTGCGTTTCTGGAGGTCATACGTTTCTTGAAGTGTTTTGGGGGAATTGGGAAGTCGTTTCCATATGACACGCGTTTTCCTTTTGCTTTTTTTTGCAGCTAGCTATAGCGACTTTTCGTTTTTTCTTCGTTCAGTGAATTCACCGAGCGGAGAATTTGTAACATGAAAGTTCGGTCACTGGTCAGGTATGTGCAGTAGTTGTTTACAGGTACGTGCCGTGATGACGTCTACAGGTATGGTGACGGGGACGTGCCAATCTGTAGTTTATAAATACTCCCGAAACATGTTCTTACCTAGACCATAGCGCTATTATACACGTCCTAACGAACGCTTCACATCCCAGTATTGACACAACAGCGAGAGTCATGGAATGGATCCGCGGACTTGTTTGGCCAAAGTTTAACGTATTTGTCGTGTGATTGCGTCGTTATCCATTTTTAAATCCGCCATGAATAGCTTATTAGTCGTGCAGAGAAAGGGTTTTATCGATAAGTTTTGCTACTTATGATCGTCTTGTCGCGTGGCCCGAGCTAAGGCGATTGGTGACGGTGTTAAAGGATTACTACCCGATCGAGTAATACACCGCTTTGTTACTTTCAGATCACCGGAGGTAAGTCCTCGTTATACACAAGTATATGAATGCCAATGGCCATTGTCGGGTAACGCACTCCTCCACGCAACTCAATCATTCGTTCCAGTTCCTGAGATCGTTGCCATGTTTCTCCTTAAGTCGGATTTGGCGAGGAGTTGGCGACACTTGAACCGCACAACAACGAATGTCGCCCCGAATATACAATCCGAATTGCGTTCAGATTAAAAGGTCGCTGAACTTTGTCAACGCACCATGCAAGTGTCGTAAACGTCACCATTTGACATTTTTTCGTAACTCCGTTCTCAATTTAGACATTACACATCTCTATGTGTCGCTTAATACTCTTCATTCATTTATTATATTTGATTAATTTCAATTAAACTCATTAGATAATTACATGAAATCCTAAAACTAAAAGTAGAGATACTGTAACACTATATGGACGATGTGATACCCAAAGAGGTGTATATTGCCAGATTAGCCGTAACATAACACACGAAAAGAGACAACCCACAATTTAGTGACTAACTTAGGGATTACTACAAACTTCCGTCTACAGTCATCCATCTTTCTTCGAAAGTCACTTAAATGTCACTGTTTTGTGAAGTTTGCAGACCAAAACTCGACGGGGGGGTTGATTTTATATTTCTCACTAGACCAATGCGGTGTATAACCACAAATGAAGCGTCCAAATGATCAAATTGATCAACAACGGGAACCCAGTCACCTGCCCGCGGTCTATTGTGGTGGTTCTCAAAATGTTAACTACAACTACTGTCAGTTACGCTTTCTATCATTGAATGCTAATCGTCATTCTATCATGTGTCCATCTCCTCAATCACTAATATTATGTCTTTGCATTGTGCTTTTATTAACCCATTTGTAGAACCTGCGATTTTTATGACATTAATCCGTCATTTTATCTCGTGTCTATGGAGATTCCATTATTCGCATCAGATTATGGCAAAAGTTTCATGCATCGAATCGGTTTATTTCTATAGACTTTCTGAAGACTCGATTATTACTAAACGGCGCACGGCCGCAGTTAGTTAGTCATTAACTTCGATGTAATTATTAATTGCCCATTATGACACACATAACACCGCAATTCGCGAGACGGATCCAAAGGAAAACACCACATTTACGAGACAGAAACTTCATTACGTCAGAATGTATCATTTCATTCCGTCATCGTCACTGTTCATGCCACAATGGCGTCATTGCGTCGCCAACAATTACCGAATGCACGCGAATAAAAACGGGGTGACAGCGCGCAAAACTACCCAAGAAAGGTGTTGGGGGCCCGCGTAGTTGTCGAGGCGTCTTTTCTCGATGCGTTACGGCACGTTGCATGGGTGTTGATTGTCGCTAGTTAATGCGGGCGCGCTACCCGAGGACATGGCCTAACGATTCAATTCGTGTTTCCCGATTCACAACCTTCTCAATTTCAGTTCGACAAAGCTGCGGAGACACACACTTGATATTAAACACCCCCGGCGACCATACGTCCTTTACGGGGGGTCCTCCGATATAGATTCCGAGTGCTGAAGAATGCGTCCTCCGCATTCTTGGAGGTAGAGTACGTAAGGAGATGCCATCGGGCTTTGTTGATTCGTGATACCCGCAGCGAGATCATTGATGAGGATGTATAGATATGTCAGCCCAAAGAATACGTACTGTGACTACTGTCTGATTGTTTAAACAATGCCTCCCCGACCGTGTGCGTCAGGGGCATTCACTCAATGTAATAGAACAAACTTGGATACAGCTTACGTGCATCTAACTCACTATTAAGTTTTAAGACGAAGCTGAAAATATATCTCCTTTCCAAAGTCTATATACATGATTTTTGTTTATTATTTATACCATGTCCTTTATTCTTTGTTTAAGGGTACAACACAATTGATTTGTGTACCATATAAATACATTACCATTACTATATAGGGCCCCTCTGCATACCGAAACAAATGTCCTATATAGCGTATACAGTTGTGTAGACTGTCTACGGGCATATGGAACGTGGGGCCTGAGGTGCGAAGGTCACTTGTCAGCCCGACGCTGTCGTCTTTCACTGTAGTATTTCACCCCACTCGTAATTCGCATGTCGCGTTAACGACACACTTTTGCTTTGTCAAAGGTCTACTTAAAGATTTCCTCAGTAATCATACTATGCTATAACGAACCAACCCATAAGATTTCCCGTGCATCTTTGAACAGCTCTTCCCGACCTATCAATATACGCGCTCTCAGCGATCTAAGTCGCTGCCGTACGATGTTCGTGACATTCTATTGAAGACTATTCATTCGTTTATCTTTTCCGCGTTACTTGATTTTCTCCTTAAGACAACATTTTCTTCGTTCGAACGATTTTCCTGATCTAACAAACGGACAAATTACCAAAATTTCAATTTACCTATCTTAAATCATATCAGTATTCTCTTGAAATAATGGAATTGTGATTTTTACATTACACACACACATTCACACGCTTACACATTCACGGACGCACACATACACGGACACATATGCACATGCGCACACTTACACATGCACAGGCACATGCCTGGAGAATATTCATATTAATATTTAATATTTATATATAATATAATATTTATATTTATAATCAATCATTTTAAATTATCGAATTATTTAAGATATACTGCATCTTACAGCGTTTTTTTTATTATAGTTAAAACCTAGTTGACTTTCGGCTTGGTTCAGAACTCAGTATAAAAGTATATTTCATAACCTACAAGTATGTCGACTTCGATTTTAGTGTCACATCTGATTTTGAACCATCATACACCGTGCCGAAGGGGGCTGGCTTTTAGCAAATATACAGGGCGACAAGATAGCAGCTTTAATTGTCATTTTTGGTTTTAGTAGCCTATAATACACGTGTAACATTATATACAGTTCAAAACATGGCAGAGAATTGATCGGCGTATTTCACAATATACAAATACTAATAAAACGAAACAAACGTTATATACCAAACATCAAAAAGAAGTGTAAAGATCGTAATTATTCAAAACAGTCGTTATTAAAATGTAGTGATGTAAATTACAACTGCTATCGGTTAAGCATTGTATTGGTTAATTCTGGTTGTCTTCGTGGCATTTTGACGAATTAATGAATATGGTGAGCCGTCGACGTTCGGGCCGAGGGAGGGGGTGGCCATAAAAGCACCGCAAATCCCCGGTAGTCCACTTTGGGGCTACTCGGAACGACATTGATGTAAGTACTGCTAACAGTTGCATGCTCGCGCGCGACCAGCGACCACCGCGGCGTCCTCGCCTCGTCTTATTGCCCGACCGGTAACGATTCCCTGTTTCACACTGCGCCTAATTAATTCCTGAGACGCCGTACAAATAGACACCCGGCAGGGTCGAGTTTTGCGCGACGCGCTACATAGCCGTCACTTCCCGCCAATCTCATTACACTTCCGTCGCTCGCTATAGCCGCGGGTTGTCGACGACCAACACCTGTAAGACTTGCCTTTTCATCCACATTCTGGAAATCGTTTAAAATTAATTGCCCGGGTTTTTTCTGTGTGATAAATTACTATAATTGAATGCTCCTATGTCCTACTCGCTCTGTTACCGAATACAGTGTAAAGTGCAATATGTGCACATAGACATGATAGTGAACGAAAATTAAATAACATAAAATGTGCACGCATCACCTTGAATACAGATATTAATTGTTTCACTCGTATTTTGGTTTTATATTGAATTTGTATCTATAAGCGCTTTTAAACCATACGATTATTTAGCAGATAGAGTGAAACCTGCTCTAACGACCACTAGTATACAGCGACCACTCGTCTTAAGCGACCGCCTTTCGGCGGTCTCGAGCGTTTTCGTTATATAGTACACTGTATTAAGCGAATTTCTATTCAGCGACCACCTGTCGTAAGCGACCGTTTTACGCCGGTCCCGCGGACGGTCGCTCAATACAGGTTTCACTGTACTTTAATTCCAGACACACCAGTCTTATATCTTATTCATGGACATGACCTGTTCCTCGTCTCATCGCGCGCAGACGAGTGGCGGTTTCGTCTAGTTACCATCACCCGAGGGCATGATCCTGCGTTACGCGCCTACGTCGTTATCACATCGATGTCTTGGTCCTTTATATAATTAGGTCAATTACTGTGTATCAATTACTTCGTCGTCCACCTGATCCGGATGTTACGTCACGAAGTAGGTCGCGAGAGTCGTCCGCGACAAGAACGAAACCAGTCCGATGAATGAATTGTGTAATGAATGCGGCGGCGAGTGTGATATCGACAGGTAGACATTGTGTGTTTTGTGTGTATGTTGTCCGTATCGAAGGATTAACTATAGTCCCTTCTCGGACATCTCCCGTGTTTCGTGGTCACTGACCAGCGAAACTGCAATTAAATTCGTCGTTCTCCTATTAGCTATCCATCTGCACCGCGAACGAGCGCTTTGTGAAGTTTTCATCGCGAACCAATCGGCCGTGTTGAGACGTCTCACCAACAAACATTCGCCCTTACGGCACCGCTTTCAAGTCACGCCGCCACCATTAAAACCATTGGCCCCAGCGGGGAAGTAACAGTCGAATCGCACTTATGAATCCACGAGAAATCAACCTAACAGGCATAAGGCACGTGTTATTTGAAAAAAATCACGCCACGTGACGCATCGGTTCATTATTTCCCTTAAAAATGATGTCCCAACTGGAGTATAATAACATTAATTCGAAAAGTCGAAAGTCAGCACTTAATAGTATCAGCATTCGTTTTGACCATAAGGCGCGGCTAATAAAGGTTTATTCTTTTCCTAAACACGGTGCCCAAACTAAACAATAAAATTTCATTTTATTTCATGCTTAGCAGTAGCATCAACACTCGTCCTGATTCCGTTTTCTCTTCAGATCCACAAGCCTTATTTTCCTGAGTTTTGACTTCATCACTACTCTAATTGTTCTTTCTACTACGCGATGCCAATGCTAAGAGAGCATTTATTTTGGATATTTCATTTTATTTTATAGGCATATAGGCTTAGCACGAATGCTCGGTATTATAAAAAATGGCTCAACGAGACCAATCGTGCTAAACCCGGTCGTATTAGCCACTCGGCAAATTAAAACGCCTCTCGTGAAGTGAAGCGGATAATTCATTAGTCTCAAATTAGTCCGTCGCTTGGTTGATTTTATTAATTTTCACGTCGTAAAATACTATTTGAATGGAGTAGACTTTATTTGCCTAAAATGTCTCTCTATATATAGTGACTGTTCGGTTACATGGAGTGGAGCGACACCGGCGTCATATAAAGGCAATTATAGTGTGTCAAAACACGTCGATTATGAATGGGATATATCACTTAATCGACTCGATGCTGTTATGTCCGACACAAAGAATGTTTTAGCAATTCGTCCGCACATCGGCGCTATATTGTGTGTCGGGCAGCTCGCTTCATCGGCCTTGTAGATTCGTACAAAGGCATCCGTACCCCTCGCATATCGCTAAGCGAAATAGATACGACCGAATACGCGTAGCCTCTCCACGTCGGCTTCATGCAACGCTCACCTTTAGACCGGACTCAACCGAGTGATAATATTTAATAACCGCCACACACGGTCTGGTCTATACATTACCCACACAACAATCCGCGCCCATTTATGGTGTGTGATTGACTGTGCAACTACGAGGGCGCGTTAATGAAGAAAGCGAACGAACAGATGTCGCCGACCGATTTATCAAACCTCTCGAAATTCAAAAATATCTATAATCTCAAAGCGTATCTAAAAACCATAAAAACAGATATATATATATGTATAAAATAAAAAATTCAATGTTTATCTCATAAAAGACTATAAAATATGTATGCGAAATTGTAAAATATATATTGCATGACATAAAAGTTATCTCAGGGTTCCACTTATGTGATCGCTGAATGCAAATCTAAGGTTTATCACATCATTGTAAAATACTTATCTTCGAGTAGCTATAGAAGATAAAATGAGCACGCACGTTGTTTCTCGCGAGTCGCTCTGCCTCGCAGATGCGTGTCCTGATTTGTTTTGTCCTTTTCTAGTTTATCCCCAAGCAAGGCTATGATTGCCATTGCTGTTTTCATCTTTGTCATCGTGATAGTTTTATCTGTCGGTACTTTCACTTTCTTAAGATCTTCATTATACCTTTTAACTACGCCACTTCCCACTGTAGATATGGCGACATATAGCCAACACTGAACCAATGTTATTACTGACATTCATTAGCTAGAGACAAATGCACCCATCAGAGGTATAGGTTTTTTCTGCGCATTCCTCTCCAGATATTCCAAGAACGACATAGGCTATCCCCATTACCATATATTAGTAGGTTGTAACATACTATATACACTCTAGACAACTGGTGAACTAAAAACCAAATTTCAGACGGCCTAAGCGCATAAATAACTGAACATCGCGCCCTCTTGTATTTCGTTCTCGTTGTTAGACGCTGTTAAAAACATTACACTGGTATTCTAGACTTACCTGACAAAGTCTTAACTTTGGTGGTCACCGAGATAGTCGCGGACAATGTTGGAAATGACCGGTGGCTACTTAGAAATTGTACGATCGTTGTACGATCACTCACCTGATCTAATGGTCTTATTATTTATTAGAGATTTTGTACTCGATCCGGCTGATTATTTGTTCGCGATCGTATAATAGACCACAGTCCACAAGACAATCAACTCACACCGCACGATGTTATGACGTCAGTAGATCATGGGTAGTTTATACGTTTTAGCTATTTACGTGCCATCTCGGCTGTAGACATATGAAGATCTCAGAGATTGTTTTCACTAGTTTTTTTCGTCTCGATATACCCTCTCCGATCGTACTAATTTATCCAGTGATTTGTATCTGACTTCTTACCCAATTAGGAGTGTTTAATTTCACCACAAACGTATTTACATTTTATAGTTGTCAAGTTATTTGAGCACGATTTTCCCCTCAAGAGATCATTTTGACTTTAGACGTTTGAATCGAGGGCGCGAGGTGGAAATTTCTCGCGTCTCTCTTACGTGCATTCTTCGATAAATGACCTTGGAATATTTGTATTAGAGTGGGTTAACGAATCATCATAAACGGGCTGATGTCAATTCGATTTCGAAAGTGCGGGGTAACGTGCTCGACTGAACCACCCTCGCGATAAAGGAGGACTTACCGCTAATAGCATTCAGTGGTCCTGGTATTCTTGTATCTTCTTGTGCACAGTCCAGATGTAATTATCCCATCATCTAACGTCACTAGGTTTTAAATTATAGCCGTATGTGTTTTTGAGTCCCTATAATGTGTTTTTTATGTGTTGTAATATGCAAACGGTGTGTAATTGCCAGAAATGTTCGGACCGCAAACAGCACGACGACTACAGTGGGATTACCAAAATATATGTAAAAAGTATAGATACATAGCCATTTAGATATTTTATGTGTGTTTTGAAAGTGTTAAGCCGTGTTCTAACTTCGTTTGTACATCTTTCTTCTCACATTAACCCTTACATATCTCCCTCACACGTGTATTTTCTCTTTTAACTGACAAGAGATGGCGAAACTGAGTGAAAGTAAACTACAACATTTATAGACCTCAAGTATCAGTCAGGGCTCTCAGATGTGATCTACAATGAATGTTTATGGCAGCAACATTCAGCGCCGACACAATACCTTCTGCACTCGCATATCAAACATTTTGGAGACGAGTTTACTCCAGTAATCGGGGATAAATGACCTGCTGAGGATTATCACAGAAGAGTCGACAGGTGAGCAGATTCGAAACCGCGACCTTTCGGTTACGAGTCCAGTGTTACTAATACTCGACTAACTGCTTCCCCTAATTGAGTGTTTGTTGTTGCCAGTAACCAACTAAAAGGTATTTTACTATATAAATTTCTCAAATTAAATAGGGCCAGATGGACTGTACATAACGAATTTCAGAATGAGCCGTGCGTTTCGCCCTATAATACTAGTACAGTGCACGGAGTTGGTTCGGATATGTATACACGCTAGGAATTACACCGGCTCAGTATTTAGACCAGGTGGGAGAAGTTTCGATGTTGTTTATCGTCGTATATTTCATCGTTTTATTCAATTAATTGCGTAACCCAGCCGTTATCCACGTGACCATAACCTACTTCCGACGAAATTGTTACTATTATACGAGGACTCTCCGCGGTAACTTTCTACGACTTAAACCGACGCGACAGTAGGAGCATTGTTCCAATGACGATCTATAAATCAAGCACCTTCTCATTTCCATTCTGCCTGTATATCGTCATAGTCCGGTGTACAGGTGTTCCATTGAAATCTTCGCTCATTATTATGTTATGGCACACATTGACGCCCGTTGTACGACCTCGTTATGTCAACCCACCTCGGCCCTCGCGTCGGTCTCTGTGGACGTAGCCGCGGTAATATATCTTAGCGACCGGGGTATAACGCTTCGAGTACAGCGAGTTTTATTAAACGACAATAACAGTTGTCATTTCCATGGGATGAAAAATTAATATATAAACTATGGCACCTGTTTCGCTGTTGGCGTTTGTGAATGCGATTTGAAATTGTATGGCGGAGGTGCTGAATGAAATATATTACACTCTCTGACGTCACTGGGTAGACACCCGCTGTCAGTGACCTATATGCATACTAGGGAAGATAGACACGTGAAATTGATCATATAATATTCATTTAAACCGCCTCTGGAGATGTCTTGGTGAGTCGAAAATACAAATTGGGGTACATTGCATATAAACATGTTACAATTTTGTTGCAAATATGATATGCTCAAATGTTCCAATGGCAACATGCTACCACATATAAATATGTTACAGTTTTGTTGCAAATATCATGTGCCTAAATGTTCAAATGGCAATATGCTACCACATATATGTGATGTGAAATAATATTTTAACATAAAATGGAAAATATTAGCTAAAACGACATAATTATTATAGTTACATATGGTATACACGTAATTTTTCACGTGTATATAATCTTTGGAAACACGTTTGGATCTTGGAGAATCGGTTTTGAGTGGCATTGTTATATCCAAGCGAGCGATATTTACACTCTTGTGCCATACTGTCACTTAAAATCGTAGTTTTTTCGGGCGTCTCAGCTATCATAAATATCGCGCTTAGAAACCTAGCGTCTGGGCTTATAAGCAGTGGAAAAACTTATGAAAAATGCGCGCAGTGGCCACTCCCTAGCGTTGGACGAGTGACAGCCGAGGCTGTCCGACGAGGACCGACGTCACAATGACTTGGCGTCCTCGATCGATTCGCACCCTCTCTATCGAGTGAGCTGTCAACGAGTTTTTAATCATTTACTCGAAGACCACGTTTATCAGACCGGAAGTTTTGCTGTGGGAACTAAAATACAATCTGTCGACGTATTTTCTTAATAAAAATATCGACGGACGAATGTAATAGATGTCTCAGAAACCGGAGACGGGCGAGCGGACTAATGCTTTGCACGCAATACTCACTCGCCTAACGTCGAACGTTCGCGGCGCTAACGAATCATGCCATTATTTGAAGTGCGGTGGTAATTAGGATATGGGAACACCGCAAAAATCAGCCAATCAATTTATAGTCCATAATCATGCCTGTTACAGATATCTGTGTATATCGCTGGCTATGAT
>WURV02145937.1:0-18427 GCA_011762755.2 Epimenia babai
AAATGTTGCATTACAACATGACTCATCTGTTAAAATGTTGCATTACAACATGACTCATCTGTTAAAATGTTGCATTACAACATGACTCATCTGTTAAAATGTTGCATTAAAACATGACTCATCTGTAAAACAGTTATGCATCATGTGCTAACATTTTCCTTTTGAGACATATTTTTGGCACTATTTTTACATCAGAATCAACCTTATAAAGGTCCATTGTATAAGAGTCACTTGTCAAATGTAGCGGAATGTTGCATCCAGATGAGGCTATTGCGAGAGCCTTCACCATAAATCACGACCTCATTGCTAAAAACATCAGAGAACTGAACATTCTGGCGGGAGAGGGCCAATCTAAGATACAACACACAGCCGATGGTGCCCGACTGAAGGTAATCTGCAGAAAAATGCCATCTCTGGTCTATGCCTGAAGTATATGCCAAAATTTTTTGCTGAATGGGTAGTTCTGCTCTGGGATTTTATATTTATACAACTGCCAACTCTATATAGCCTGAGGTGGCATTAGTAGCTAAGTTATTTTTCAGTACTTCTGAGAATTTATGTGTTATTCCAACCACATATAGATTACAGTAGTCATTTGTCAATTATTGCGGCCACCTACTAGAAGCCGGTCCCCTGATAATTTGTTAGTTATCCTGACAACATACTAGAAGGTACTCCCTCGACTATTGAGATGCTGTTCTCACCACAGGTACAAGAAGCCAGCCCCTCATCGATCATTCGTTAGTTATTCTGACCACATACTAGAAGGTACTCCCTCGACTATTGAGATGCTGTCCTCTCCACAGGTACAAGAAGCCATTCCTCTGACCATTTATGCCAATGGCATCGTTCTTTACGGTGGACCATTTCGCTCGATATCAGAAACTTCCACGCAACGATTTGTACGTGATCTCCATGACAGGTTTTTTCCATCAGAACTGCAATCTCAGTATCCCGATGGAGTTCCTTTTTCAGTAAGTTTAGCGGCTTGGTACGTCGAAATATTGTTTTTCTTTGTTTTGTACTGTAATAGTCAAAATCTAGATGTGTAGATTACAGTAACACTAGTGTTACTATTTGTATTAAAGCAAAATATTGTAAAAAATATCAGTGAAAAATATTGTAAAATATTTCCTTATTGTATTGATTATGTACAGTCAATATCCCTTTGGTTGTTCCTCAGGCATTATCTAATATAGCTGATAAAAGTTTGAAGTGGAGTGCGATATTTATATACTGCACTTTGAAGCCGCTTGCGTAGCTTGCCAAATGATATAACATGTTGTTAGGGGAAGGCAGCACTAAGACGGGTTTAGCGACTAAACGGAGTGGCATGTGATTTGACTGTTGAGTTTGTAGCAGAGATTGTTTCAGGCTAGATAAAATATGCTTCAAATTTAGATTTCTTTTTTCCGGCGTCATCTTGTCCATTAAACTGTCCGGTAACTTTCCATCAGTTCGTGGACAAACGGGGTGTCTACTTCCGCGATAAACATGAGGATCTGTTCTACGGACCTGGGCGGACGTTGAGGCAGGAGTGTGACCATTCACTGGACCACCGCGTTGCTGTCACGCGCGAACTTGAAGAGGACAGCGAAGTCACTGGTAGCGAAATAGTTTTCTACAGCGAGTGATCCATAATTATTTATCCAAATATTATAATGGCACCATTGGTAAACATCATATGTGGAACTGTGACCTAAAAGATAAGGTCTTCACAGCCAGTTGCATGGTTTGTCGGAGAATTTCGTAATTACAGACATATGTTTGCATACATTATGGCATGGACGTTGCTACAAATCATTGCCACATAAAAGAAACCATTTTTATTTCAAATCAGTTGCATACACTCTTTAGACAGAAATGTTCAGCATGTGCAAGCATGCAGTCTGATGATTGTTGCCTTCTTTTTCTAAAGGCATTAATTCAGGAACTTTATAACCTCAAAAATAGCTGATGATAATTACAGACCACTTTGTATAAGTGGCATCTCGTTCTCGCTTGTAGGCACCTTTAATGACTCGTACTTTGTTGTGGCTGCAGACAATACTGACTGTCTTTCAGGTCCCAAAGTTAGTCTAGAGACGTTCCTCGATAAGTTACCGAAGAATATCATTAAAGATGGCAAAGTGGTGCCTGTCCGTAATGAGATACGCGAAAATATCACGGTCTGTTGTGATTGCATCTGAAGCGATAGAGTGAAGTTGTTATAATACGATCACCTCTTTATCATGTATACGTTAACTAAGAGCAATTAAACAGTTGTTCAAATAAATACAAAGATATTTGCATAGTATGACAGATGATTTTTGTAGGGTCCTGAATTTCTGACGATTAACCTTAAGGTGGACTAACTCATATGCGAGCTCTTGTGGTGTAAAGTAAAAGACATTAAGACTGCGAGTGTCAGTCTATAAAGGCTCACCGATGCGGTTTATAATGTTTATGGCAGCTATTGAGCACAGATATAATAGCGTCAACACTTGCATATCACACATGAAAAATATCAAACGTCTCCCATTTTAGAGAGAGGGGTTTACTCCAGCAATCTCAGATTTGCTGAGGACCATCGCAATAAAGTTGACCTGTGAGCGGCTTTGAAGCGGTGACCTTTCACTTAGGAGTCCAGTGCCCCTACCATTTAACTAGCTTCTCCCCTGTAGTGTTTAGCTGAGGGCTGGGGCTACAAAATTGGAAATCACCACTGCTCGATGGAACATTCATTCCCCTCACCTCTGCTACTCCCGACATACACTGGTTCTTTTACGAGCCTGATATTTATAATTAGAAAATAGAATTTGAACTTATGTTCTACATTTCGAAAGACTAATTAAGAATTAGATTTCACATTTCATTATGTCGATGTTTTAGGGTTATCAAAAAGACGAGACGACAAGCAGGGAGAAATCGGCGTGAGTGATATTTGTGTACAATGATTAATTTTTTATTAACGATGCAGCAATTTGTTAAAATTTACGGGATTTTACAGACAAATGCGGTTTGATATTTTCGACAGTAAGCTACAAAATACCAAAAATTTATTAAATCATCCCTATTCCTTACATGTAGTCGTGTACCATGTAGTCTCTCTGATGTTTCTTGTGTCCTCACCACAGGTACGATCATTAACACTATTATTAATAAAGTGAACCTACCTCATCCTAACCAGACCTAATCCTTGATCTGTTCGATTGGATACTTTTAATATGGTCTGGTGCCAACTTGAAGATGACCTCCCCACCCCTTGGTTACTGCATATAGTAATATGCAAGCTGCCCTAATGTGCGCCCCCCCCCCCCCCCCTGTTGTAGATCCAGTGATTCATCCCCTGGGGCGATGACATTACGAATACGTTCCCCGACTGGGCAGTCATCAGTCACGGTGAAACTAAAGGCTGACAGTACTATAGGTGACCTGAGGAAGTGCATCAATAAAAAGAGGTAGGGCTAACATGCAGCATTTCCTCTGTGTATAACTTCAACAGTTATGTTATTTCTGTCATATATTAAGTTTTATTCCAGGTGGTTCAGTAATACATAACTAAATCCCGAAAAGTTGGCCATCTTGGATCTTCTGTACAAGCAGTTTAGTGCCATGTACTTTCATGTCAGTGTTGTCCATTCCTTCATATCCATTCCATTAAGGGGAAGCAGTTGGTTAGGTCGTAGAAGTACTGGATTCATAACTGAAAGGTCGCGAGTTTGAAACAGCCACTGATCGGCTTTTTGCGATGATCCTCAGATAGTCCTTTATCCCATATTGCTGGCATCAACCCATCTCTAAATGGGTAGATGTTTGATATCTTTGATAGGTGATATACAAGTGTCAAAGGTATTGTATCTGCACTAAATAGCTGCTGTAAAACATTTTGCGTATGAGAGGCTTGATTGGCTTATACTTGCGGTCTATTAATGTTGCGCTTTACCTATCTTTTTTCTTTTGATCTTGTTCTATTTCACGCCCTCTTCCAACGGATATTTCCCGATCCTTTCGTACTGGGTGAGATAGCAAGTTTCATTGGTGCAAATCATATTCCAATCCAAACATCATGAAACCTTTCAAAACTGTAGTGCTCTATTGTTGCTTACGACAGGGTCTTAAAATTATTTAGTGTTAGTAATTCAGATTTAAACCATGTGCATTACAGGCAGAAAATATTGTACACCTATAAATCGACTATCTGTAGTTAGCTATATTTCAGGCGTTCCTTAAATCTGGGAAATTATATTCATGTTCAAAGGAATTATTTTTTTTTGTATTTGGAGCAATGAGTATTACATTATTTTATATTTTAGTTGCTATTTTATTTTAGTCACATCAATAGCTAATACTAATATGAATATTTTTTATTCGTAAATTCGCTAGAAATACCATTATCAAAGTAATGTTTGTGTAGACCATTCTAGATCCTTTACAAAGCTTCCTTATGTGGTTAATACAAATGGACTGGCCTCAGTTACACCTAAAGAAAGCCTACATGTATCATCTCACTCCGCTAAATCCGCGATAGTTGATAATTTACAATAAAATGATGAGGTAGCGGAAAGGTAAACAATGCCATGGCGATCATCCGGAGAGCATCTGAAGCTCAGACCCGTGAGAGGGAAGGAACCCTCACATAACCACACTGTAAAGGCTGTCCACACCCCTATTTATGCAATAACATCTAGTCGCTACATTTTACATATAGTCTGTTTGTTTAATCGAAACTCATTGTGAAAGAAAGATGAATATGTTATAAACATGATTTGACAAACCCGATGACAGGAATTCATTGGTATCGTAATTACACACTCGTGAGCTTATTTCAGACCAAAGGCACTGCCCTACAACCTCGTGTTACCCTACCCACACACACTATTAGACAATGACAGACGGACTCTCGCCGAGTGCGGCATCTCCTGCAGCGCCGTTCTTCACATGATCGCTAAAAAACAGTAACAAGACCTTCACGTGGCCGGCCATAAATATTACCACTGAATATCATCATCCCTTGTATTCAGGTCGTGGTGGGTGTGTCTTCCCACCTTTGTGATGAACTTTATACCGTATTTTACATATGTGGCAAGAATGATCTAAAAGTCCTGGGATATCGCGACTATGTACGCAACATAGCTTTGTGCGAACAAATGTACATATACCTCATGTCACCATTAAATTTTCATGGCATTTAAGGTTTCCCAAAATTGCAATTTACAATACAGAGCAATAATAAATACCGGTAGTTATTATCAGCCTTTTGCGTGCCACGGATGTATATACTTTGACTAAATACGGACGGGTAATGATGAATATATTCTATCACATGACGTCTTCTCCAGCACTGTTATCAAAGATGGCGTCAAAATGACCGTCTGCTAGATTAATACTATACCGCAGGTATACGGGTCTGTAACAGGGGTTAAAAAGTGCCACAGCATGGAGAGCAATGCTGTACTTATGATTTTAATATTTGACAATATTTTCCCATGAGAAAGGTCATTTCCTAAAAGGATCTCTATATTTTATCAAGCAGAAACTGAATGAGATCACACACCCTCCTTCCTTTTTCTGAATGCGAGTGGATAATGGCTCGACCCACTTTAGCAAATGTGATCAAGTCAAGTGACTTTGTTTTGGTACATTAAATTCTATTTATAGTTGTATGCATTGAAATAGGTGAGATATGTAAGTATAAATAGCCTTAAACCCCATCGCCCATATAAGTAAGGGTAATCCATTCCTCATAACAGGCTCTGTAAAGGACCAAAAACAAGGTAATCCCAGGCTATTGTCACATAGAGTATAGATGTAAACATAAAGCACAAGAAGTCTATATTCTAAAGATTATTTATAACAAGATAGCTTGACATGCCTTCCATTTTTTAAGTCTTATTGCCATGCGTAAAGTGCATGGCCCGAAACAGTGGTTGGTCTCGCTACCAAAATACGGTTCAACCACCTGCAGCACCTAGTTAACCTCTAGTTAAGGGATACTTACGACTATTGTACCTCTAGTTAAGGGATACCTACGATGACTATTGTACCTCTAGTTAAGGCATACCTACGACGACTATTGTACCTCTAGTTAAGGGATACCTACGATGACTATTGTACCGCTAGTTGATACCTACGACGACTATTGTACCTTTAGTTAAGGGATACCTACGACGACTATTGTACCTCTAGTTAAGGGATACCTACGATGACTATTGTACTGCTAGTTGATACCTACGACGACTATTGTACCTCTAGTTAAGGGATACTTACGACGACTATTGTACCTCTAGTTAAGGGATACCTACGACTATTGTATCTCTAGTTAAGGCATACCTACGACGACTATTGTACCTCTAGTTAAGGGATACCTACGACGACTATTGTACCTCTAGTTAAGGGAGACCTACGACTATTATACCTCTAGTTTAGGGAGACCTACGACTATTGTACCTCTAGTTTAGGGAGACCTACGACTATTGTACCTCTAGTTTAGGGCGACCTACGACTATTGTACCTCTAGTTTAGGGCGACCTACGACTATTGTACCTCTAGTTAAGGGAGACCTACGACTATTGTACCTCTAGTTAAGGGAGACCTACGACTATTGTACCTCTAGTAAAGGGATACCTACGACTACTGTATATATTACATCCCGCGGTTTACATTAGCCTATAGTCGAAGGTTACAGCAGACTTAAAAAACGAAAGGTTGCGGGTATGAAACTGCTTTTGCCGAGTTTTTCTGAGATGATCCTCATCATAGTCATTCATGCCCGATTACTGGAGTAGAATCCTGTCTAAAATGGGCAGCTTCATATCCTTCAGGAATGATATGCGAGTATTGAAGTATCTGCGCTGAATAGCTGTCAAAGAAACATTATGAACCGCATCCGAGAGCCTTTATTGGCTGATACTTGCGTTCTATAAATTGGGTACTTAACTTATTGTACTTCATCTATGAGTAAATGCAAAAAGTTACCACTTTCATAACTAAATTTTATGTAATGGATTTTTGGCAAAATATGAAATATTCATACCAGGACATACACAAAATAATTCTTTTAATACAGAAATGCAACTTAAAAACCGAATGACTCTAATGTGCAAAAAAATCTATATGGTAGTGCTTTATTAAAGGGAGTACATAATTTTAGATATTTCTTTCCTTCTGTTACTTATAAAAATGTGGGTAGCCATTTTAGCCATATTGTATAGTACAAAAATTGAAAGTAACACCTTGATGACTGAGGTTACGATTAACACAAACTCTCGTAGAAAAGTATACTTTGTCACGTGTAAATATCGAGTCAATATGGTGTTACCTTCAATGTTGTATAATTGTATCATTTATGTATCTCGTATGATTCTACATAATTGTCCCAATATTACATTCCGACACTCCTTCATTGAAAACTACAAAGGTAATAATTCCTGCCCTCAGGAGTCTTACAACATCTATTACTCGTTTTTCCCCACACACATCACTCTCATCAATAATTAAAAGAACTGTAACATTAGTCTGTCGACAATAAGGCTGTGTATCTGAATAAGACCAAACTCGTGGGTTGTTTATGAAATGCCTTTATTGCCATTCAGGGTCATTATCATTGTATTACATTAGCTACTTTGTACGTAAGGAACCCACAGTTATCAGGCCGAGGACTTTATGCACAGGCTGGGCTTCACCGTGATAAAGCCTTTAAATAGGTCCTATCGGGTACTACATTATTAGGTTCATTCCATGTGCTTACCGGTTAATGTGTCTTGGACAGTTGGTCTCTCTTAATTAGCCTTTGGTAAGAAAATAAAGACTACGCAAGTTATGTCTATTGGTGGCATTATGCATGTGGTCTTTTGAGTAACCACATCAAGCATTTGTTGTACCTATTCAACCCTCAAGTTGGGTCTATTTAGGCAAAAACCCCAATTGTTCTTAAACCAAAGAGACAGACAAAATAGATTGAGACTGAAGTTATTGTTACAATTTTTTATAAAGATGGTCATGTTTAGAAACACTAAAATGTAATTCAGTGAATCTAGTATATTCACCCCATTTCCAAGTTTATGATATCGAGTTCTGAGTGAACAATGTTGGGGTTGCCACACTTTCATGTTTACGATTTACATTAAAAGCACGATAAAACCCATTTCTTGTAGAAATGAGATAAAATTCGTCAACGTAGTGTAAAACACGTTTGATCTGTCTAGAATATTGTAGAGTTAGTAAAACCTAGCAATTAGCAATTATTAGTGGAGTTTTTGCTCCAAATTTTGGTTTGTAAAACAACTACTTCATGCAGACACACGAAGCAGTTTGGAGTCAGCGTGACTTGTTATCACGTGGGACGATTTTAGACGAAACCACGATGTTTTCAACGCTTTACGACGCTCAGACACGGAGGGACATACATTTGCGAAAACATCGAACGATCAAAGTTCAGAACAATTGACATTGGTTCCCTTTTTGGACATTTAACGCATTTTTTTGACAGAATATATGCGACATACAATACGCAAAAATGTAATGCATGTGATGACATATGGCGGCATTGCACAAAACATTTACGATGCGATATATAATAATACGAGACTTAACTACAATAGATACAAATCGTGACCACACCACTACAAACACGTACTGATTATGTTTTATACATTGAGTATGTGCGGTTTTAGAAATTGTCACGGGAATTACAAATGGTTCCTAACATAAATCGGGTATATCTACCAATTTCAGTTAACAACTTTTGTATCGATACGTCGTATAGTTGATACGTTTACGCTCATCCGAGATGACAGTACGAAATGCTGCGGCTCTGATGAGCTCAACTACCTATCGGGTCACACACACACCATTCATGAAATAAATGAGACTGCAAACATGAGAAAAAGAGAAAATGAAAAAATTATGGTATTGAAACGTTTATTTACTGGGAACCAACTTCCCCCCATAAAATAACCGCACATACGGGTAACACCATAAACCATGAAATTACAACGAAAAATATTGTCCACGAGAAATATACTAATATCTCAACTCGAAATGTTGTTAAAACGGATAAATTGTAACACAGCACAATGAATGCAGCGTGTCAAAAATGAATGGTGGCACGCGTGAAGCTGATACTGATGCTGGCGACGCGCTGCATTCATCATGACCACCGAATCTACGTTACGTCAGGTGAGATATCCGGGCTGGGAGATCAGCGACATCCGCGTTTGATAATTTATTGTTGTTTTGGGCTGCATTGACAAAAGTCGGTCAACATTCTACTCTATAAAAATCAGGTACTCTACAGGGTTACTATCTAAAATAGCAATTAAGTCAGTTATTAATAAAAATTATTTAATCAAGGGCATAGGAATTTCCATAGATACATACAGAAGCTGGGTTAGCTAGACAGAAATTTGTGAGTGGGATGAATACCCTTGGATGTGACAGGGCATGATGGGTAACGTAGAATCGGTAGTTTGTACAATAAACACAGTCACACAAGTGCCATACAGGACACAGCAAACATTAAAAACGCCTATACAATACAGTGTTTCCACGGTTTTTTAACTAACACATCGAGCAAAATAAATGGCAGAATGTATACATACTACTCTCGCTGTGCTTAGCCGATGAGTGGCACTCGCATACCATTAGTGCTGAGCCAATGAATGGCGCTCGCATACCATTAGTGCTGAGCCAATGAGTGGCACTCGCATACCATTAGTGCTGAGCCAATGAGTGGCACTCGCATACCATTAGTGCTGAGCCAATGAGTGGCGCTCGCATACCATTAGTGCTGAGCCAATGAGTAGCACTCATATACTACAATATCATGAACAGTGACCACCACTCCGGTTTCAGCCGTTATGGCAAATATGGTTTAAATATGGAAATTCTTTTCTGGCTAGTTAGAAACACGCCACGGGCATAACAACACCCACGAGGTGGTACGTGGATAAGATCAATCTATAACTGGTCAGACTAGCATTAATGCAGTGTAGAAACTACTCTCTTAATCACTGTTCCATGACATATCGCTATCATATTATACAAAATAAGACATTCCGTTTCTTTTATTCATTACAAGCGGAGAAAACACGAAAAAAGCGACAAATATTTAACACATTTTGAAGTAACGTTAAAACAAATAATCCTTTCCTTTTGTGTAATGTGTCAATGGGCATACATCACACTTTTAGGAAAATAACAGATAAAAGACAAACTAGACTGCTTCTGTCAGTGTGACAAGTTACTGAACATTTCTAAATGTCTAATTGTTACCAGAATGACCAACAGGGAGCTTGCTGCTTAGATTTAACAAAATAGATTTAGTTATTTGGTACAGATAACAATAACAATCATACAGATTTATAGCACGTTTTCTGTCGTGTTATCGGTGATGTAGCTACAGAAATTTAGATAATTTTTTTTCGTTGTTTCAAGATATAGTTTGAACGGTTTCAATTTGAGACAATGCAGAAATTGTGTATTTATCCAGCAACCGAGACAATGGTAAATAATCGTCGTAGAACTAGTTGCTGAAGGGTTACGCATGGAGTTGTGGACTGTAAGAATAATGAATGGTACGACACGTGACTGAATGTTATCATCTTGAGAAAGAAGTATGTAACTAACTGCGGAGAACGCCGGCAGACAGACAGCCGCCCACACACACCTTACACACGAGGTCATGAGGTCACAACAGAAAGCAAGAACTGATGATGACACCACAGAGGAGTGACAGGAGACGGGACACAGCACGTGGCATCTACGAAAAAACCGACATGTCCAACGTGACGCACATCGATGGTGACAAGACGCGAACATGTACGGCAATACGTTACGACTCGTCTGGTCAGGGGCTTATTGACAGCTAGGTGTCCACCACGGTGAACAGATGTCACACACGGCATTTTAAACCAGTGACTCTGGTGCCGATATTCATCGACATTTACGGCCATTCGACTTGAAACGATCATATTCATCGACGTGACTTGTTCGTCGTATAGCCAATAAAATATCGTACTTGCGGTTGAAAAGAGAAATTAAATGAGCCACATTCTTACCGTGGTCATAGCTTGTGGCTATATTGTATTCACACACAATAGCAAGTTATTACATGAGTAATGAACTAGAGGAATTTTCAGTAGAGAGGACAATTTTCAACTGCCCGGTTAATTATTTCATCAAGGATGTCAAATGGACATCGCAAGAATTTTACACCTAGTGTAACTGCACCTTAACACACCAATGATGAGAATAACGATTAAGTGAATTCTTTCGCAAACGGAAACCATAAATGATTATGCTGTAATGCGAAAATTCTAAGTAGATTTGCAAAAACCATATCTACCTTGTATTCATTGTTGCTACGACTTACAATTTGTGTGTATATATATATGTAAATATATATGTGTGTGTGTGTGTATATATATATATGTAAATATATATATATATGTGTGTGTGTGTGTGTGTGTGTGTGTGTGTGTATATATATTATTAAAGGTATGTAGATATATATAAAAGTATTTATAAATAATGCTGACTATATAAATAACAAGAATATTTTAGACTAAGCCAGGGGTACAGTCAGTGTGGTGTGACAACCAACAGAGCTGTGTGCGGTGGTGGTGTGTGTGCGCGCGCACGTATGTATGTATGTCTTTATGTATGTATGTAATTATAGGCTGATTACCAAGATAATCATTGTCTAGGCCATTCTAGGCCCTTTACAAAGCTAGCCTACAAATTGATTAGCCTCATGGGGGAAACACCTAGTGTAAAAAACCACCGAGCCTGGGCGCACAACTGACCCTTTTCCATTCATGCCACTGGTTCCAAACATCTACAAACGACTACATATGTGGCACACTCCGCTAAGTCTATGATAGGTTTGTTTTTTTACAATGAGATGACGACATCGCGGGGAGGTAAGCGACATAGAGACCATCTGATACAAATCCACATCAGAGAGAAAAAGCCCTAATAGTGTCGCACACAAGGACCACCCAGACCCCCCCCCTCAAAGGGCACGGAGGTTTAAGGCGTTTTCTGCCTGAAAAATACCACAGGTAGTATATTGTTTAGAATGGTAATCGAACTGGGGACCCTCGGATGCAAAGTCAAACGCTCTAACCAATACGCCAACTGCCTCCCCTTCAAAACTTCAAATAGAGCTATGATGGAGCAATGATTACAAGCGTATGCAATAACTTTGCATATGAAAAGGTTATGGTTGTCTCATGAGTTGACAAAGTTGCTATGGTTGTCTCATGAGTTGACAAAGTTGTTATGGTAGTCTCATGAATTGACACAGTTGCTATGGTTGTCTCATGAGTTGACAAAGTGTTATGGTTGTCTAATGAGTTGACAGTGGTTATGGTTGTCTCATGAGTTGACAAAGTGGTTATGGTTGTCTCATGAGTTGACAAAGTGGTTATGGTTGTCTTATGAGTTGCCAAAGTTGTTATGGTTATCTCACGAGTTAACTAATTGGAGAAACTTCGAATGTCATGGCAACATGTGGGCCACACTGACTGTAGCCCCAGGGGGAGGAGTGTACGTACCGAGGAGGGGAGCGGTGACCCTAGTACGGTTTGTTTTCACTCTTGTTTCTCTTCAGCTGCACCTTGAGACGCTTCGTGCCGATCTGAAAGCCGTTCATCGCCTGGATCGCAGCATTAGCCGAGGAGGTGTTGTTGTAGCTCACAAATCCTACATAAAGCACATACAATGTATACGTAACATATGTTATTTGTTAAATGCACAATCCTTTCACATATGAGACATTCGGTAATCAATAATGTCCCATTTGTGTGCTATCCCAAGTGATCCATATAGGGGTATGCAAATTATTTATAATCAATGAATTTGATAAACCGGCTCTTCCGAGAAAATTAGATTTTGTTTTGTTACCGCGAGGAAAGTCATTTATTTAAAGGTCATCATTAACCGTAACCCACCAGCACTGCCAAACTCACTGGATTTCATAACCAGGATGGTTAGTGCTTGTGGAAGATGAAAACCGCAATTAATATAACAAAATCTATGCTAGCTCGCGTTTCATTCTACAATCTATCGCTGGGGAGGAGTGTACAAGGTGTGTGTATTATTGGTGCCTTACCAAAACACTTGCTGAGGGAAGTCTGCTTGTCGATGAAAACTTTCGCCGACACTACGGTACCGAATGTGGCGAATGTCAGATACAAGTCCTGATCAACAAACTCCGGGGGTAGGTGGTAGATAAAAAGGTTGCAGCCTTCTGGTCCTGGATAAGTTAGAAATTAGTGGAGATCAAGCAGTGGTGAATGGATAGGCTGCAGCCATAGGTCGTGCAGGACAAAGTAGACACGATGAAGGGAAAATCATAATTATTCAAACATTATATATGATATAAACAAGTCGGACTGTATGGTGTGTATGGGAAATGTTATATTAGGGTACCTTCGATATCCTTCCCAGCAGGGGCATTATTTGTCATCTGCTGCATCTGGGAAGTATTCTGAGTGTTGAACGCATTCGGGAATGCAGCTGAAAACATCAGCAAACCACTACATCATACCGTCACATCAAACCACTGCAGTCAACAAGCCAAAATTCAAGGCTAATGTGTAGACAATTACGGTGGATTTTAACAATATTGATAAAGATGAGGAATACCGCAATATGTTAAACTCTGTAAGATATACACTGAATTATAGCATTAGCAATCAATAGCTTTGATATTAAAACACTTACAATTTTATTCTATAGGGAGTTGAATGGTAATTTACTTTTGGCGCCTAATTAACCTTGTTTATCATTTTGTATTAGGTCATTTAGTACATGCTGAATATGTCTATCTTCACTTTTTTTTGTATTATTTCTATCAAAGGGGTAAATTCCTAGGTTCCCATACACCATACAGAAATAAAGCCTTTCTTAGCCTATGTGAAAATATAAACACTTGGTGGTGAAAGTAACTGATATTTATTAAGTGTGTCACATCGCGAACTAGAACATTATATAGCAACATTGAACATTCGATGCCACATTGTCAACATGCGGAGCAATACACAATATAGCTGTCTTCGTAGTGCATTCATCACGCTATCTATAGAGACACAGATGTGGGTGCCTGCGATATCTATGTCACAAAATACAACATACACTGTTAGAAAAAACGATAACTTTTCATTTTCCATATTTTTTCATGTATTCTCAAATAGTATTGTGCACCTCGTGTAGTTGAAATATTCTTTAAAGATTCTATTTGATCTTTAAACAAGTCCTGGATCCAGACAGTGATGGAGATTGACAGCAAAATTTATTCATTTCTGTTTTTTATTATTTTTTATTTATAGACATTTACATACTCGAGACTAAATAAAATGTTTACGTCTATATTAACCTGTTTCTGATCTTTTCTAGTATAATAGTAATGCTTAAGTAATAACCTCAAACATATCTCGAACACAAAATAGTAATTCTTCCAGCATTTTACAGATTCGTCTCTACAAATTCTTTTTCGAAAAATGCCAAAATTTTATTGTCATTCTAATACTTTTGTTAGAAAGAAGCTTGTTATAAGTTCGCCATAAGCAGCTCAAATATTGTAAATAGTTATCATCTGAGCTTCCTATGGCGATATTGAATATGGGTTGCTGCGAGAAAGTAGAAAATGAAATCACAACCGAAAAGGAGTAGGTAAGATGCATGTTATCGGTAAAAACCAGAAAGAAGTGCAAAAATGATAAAACATTTTAAAATGCAAAACAAGACAAACAACAAGCAAATCACTGGATCTAGCCATTTCGACAACTTTGGTTAGCGGAGTTTTGCTAATAACATCCGTTATTTTTCTCCTGTGCGTGAAACAAGCCCAATGTGCGGAAAATTCTGGAGAAAACCTTTCCCTCAAATATAATTGTTGGACCTTTGATTGTGCTATGCATGGAGCACTCAAAAAACAGACAACATGAAATCGGGATGACGATGAAATAATACGGATGATTGCTAAGTGACAAAAGATGCCAAAATAAGTCAAGGGAAAGATCTATCGTATTGTAATTACAGTCTTTAGTGCTGTTTTATGGTTGCGAGACACAGGCATTGATCAATAAAAATGGGAGAACAGATTAAACAAACATAGATATGAGTGTTAAGATAGATGTGTGTGATTTTACTGAGAGAACATAAACGGAACCAGGAGACTGGAAAGATTGCCAGAGAGGACATTGGTGAGGTCAGAGAAGCAAGGTTACACTAGTGATGAAATGTGGTGAGGTGATAAGATGAACACATCCTGAAGATGGTCCAAGGGATACCAGTAACAGGCGAACACAATAGTGAGTGGCCAGAGGTATGGTAGATGGACATGATCAAGGGAGGCCTGATGTCGTTCAAGTTGCACGTGATCCGACGTGACCAGAGGATTGTGCTCCAAATAAGAACACCGAAAGAAGATGAAGACGATGGTGATACGTGTGTAGCGACTGGAGTGAAGTTTTTTAGTAGCCCCATTTGGTCAAACCTCTATGATATTTTTTAAAATTTGACTTATACAAGAGCATATACAACTTCGGGGAAAGTGTTTGTGTGTGTGGCTATTACTACGAAAATCAGCAGTCGAGTCACAGTTATTGGGCAGAAAAGCAATATGACGGATTATACAAATTTTCATCGATCATAGAATTTAGTAATTAAATAGTCCCGAATACTGCCTAAATAAATGTGTCGATAGGGAGACAACTAAATTTAAGAAATCCGAAAATCTGTCACAACAAAACGAACGGTAACAAGCCGCTACACAAAACGGGGAGTCAACGAGAGTGGCGGAGGACAAAACGGGTGACGAGACAAGAGGCGAGACAAGAGGCGAGACTGACAACGTCTTCGGGCAACGAGTCAAGCATTTACCTGAATTGACCAACGCCGACAAACCTGCGTACTGCTGCATGCCGGCGTACGCCTGGTTCAACGTGTCCATTGTGTTGGGCTGCTGCTGCTGCTGACCACCCATGGCTTGGGAGTTCCCCATGCCATTCTGGTGCATGCCCTGCGCCTGCATACCGCCGTAATTCGGCGGGCCTGTCGCCATCGACTGCATTTGCGGACCGACCCCGCCCATGTTGGGCATGTTGTGCGCGTTCGAGTTGTTCATGTTACCTGAAAAGACGGGTTAAAATGATCGCGGCGATGCCGGATGGGAATGGATCGCCCGGTATATATAACGACTTGCCAGGGAGTAAAACGTTAACAGTCTCTAGTGGACAAATCGTGTAGCCAGTAGCCAGTCATGTAAGCACGTACCCATGTTGTTGGCCGGTGGAGTGGTCATTTGGTTGAGTGCGGCAATATTCTGAGCACCGTATGGGTTGAGGTTCCCAGCTGCAAAAAAGCAATTAATTATACTACATACAGATGTAGTACTTTTGAAAATTTGGTCCATTAAGATATATATGTTAAAGGGATTTCATCTGTCGGTCTGGACAGGAATAATTCAGTACACTGTACGGAGGTGTACCGCGTATTGACTCGCATGTTTTATCCCGATAACCACCTGGATTGCTGTCAGAGCTTTGGAACATGGCCTGCAATGCTAACATTGCGACCTCTGGACAGTAACCCATTGTATGTTGTATACTGCCCCGGAGTAATTAATATCAGCCACGGTCGCTGCCTACAGATGTTGGTAATCAGAATGCTGCCAAATGATTAGCTACGTAATTACATGAGCATTGTTGACATTAAGGGAAGAGGCATGAAGGGCAAAAAAGCGGAAACATAATCATGGCTATGATTAGTCGTATGTATGAAGCGATAATAGTTTGCTGTGGATTTCTTGGAATTTCTTAATTACAAATGCATCTCTCTATTAAGAATGTCTCGTTTAATTCCATTTTATAGATATCAAGAGTAGAGTGCACCAATAGAACATTCACAATGACGATGGAACCACCATTTACTCTCGAAGTTACATTATAAATGATAAATACGATAATCTGACGACTGTCACAACTGAAAACATTGGTTGGCATTTTATGCTCATTAACTATAAAGTGAGAGATCAGGTAACATCTTTTACGTTATCTAATTCTTGATCGCAGGCTTCTGTATGGGCAGATGGTAGTAAAACTACCACGCAGATTTTCAAAAACACCAGATAAGTAATGACTGTGAGTGCGTGTGAACACATGCATTGATAAGTTTATATAAAAATATTACTCATGATATTTTACTGTATTCACTCGTCACAAGGTTACAGGGCAGATCATGAGTCAACATCGCTAAAAAGTATCAACAGTTCTTTTTAACAACATCTATTGAATTGCTGTATATCTTTAACAGGGTGACAGAGAGTTTACCAGAGTGAGAGACTTTCAATCGAACACTGAATTATATATGTTGCATCAATATTGATCAAGAGATCAGATTGAGATGCCGAACGTAACATGTAACCGAATGTACCTTGGTTAGCAGCCGCGGCAGAAAACAGAGCAGACAGTGTTTGCAGGTTCTGGATCTGCTGCAGATTGCTCACATCTGAAATGCAATCATGCATGATTGGGTCATGGGTTCGTAACAAAAACATTTACCTTTGTACATTCAGCACAGCACATTCTTGGAAATGTTACAAAAAGGAATATTCCACTAAATAATATCTATAGGGATGCACTGCAATGAAATTTTAGTTTTTAACTCTTATAATAGAAACTTGCATTATCATCATTATTACTATACCCAGCGATATAAATATATAATGAAGGCTGTATTACACTATGATGACAAGATTTACTATCTTACACCAGCATGGTGTCTACACACATGTATCTACATAATAGATACTGGCATATCAATAAATAGTGAATAATGAGGGGCAAAAGAAAAATTGTCACCTGGATATCAAGAAGATTGAATGAATGATTAGTGAGAATAAATAAACTACTGAGACAAAGTGAACTGGTGTACTACGATGGTGCCCACAGAGAACACTCCGCAGGAAGTGGGGACTGAAAGTAAGACAACTGGGACAACATTATAGGGAGAGGTCACTGGAAAGGTGGAGGAAAACTTTACATAGGAATGTTGCCTGCCGTAAACAACCCATTGTGGGACAAGCAACTTAGTCCCGGATGTATCTATAACATGGTATACTGCTTTCTAGATGGAAATAATTACACTTACTGACCATATCATCCCAGTCAAGACAAAGCTGTGGTGGCCTATTTAGAAGAATTTCTGACAAGATCAACTCTCACTATCAACAGCATTTGCGAAAATGGGTCAAAAATGGGTCAAAAATGGGTAGAAATCCAAAATATCTAACAGCAAGAAAAAAGGTAAAAATACACACATCGGCAGAAATACTCGGATGACGATACCCCTAACAATTGATATCTGCCAAACTACAAGGGCTTGGCAAGAAAAGGTTGTGAAACAAAATAAAAATATATTAATCGACACAAATTACCTG
>WURV02145948.1:4524-18426 GCA_011762755.2 Epimenia babai
TAAAACTAAACGAAGGATTGCCGAAATTTTAGGCTAACGGGTTGTTTGAATGATATATACAAGCAAAACAAACGTCGACAAACGTCGCTTAATCGAGCGAATGAAGCGTGGAGATGAGGTATAAATAGCGTGTAGTGTACTGTGTGTAAAACGTTGCCATATCTGTTCATCGTCAATGTTGATACGTGTTATTTTTAATGTTTCAAACGTAACGGACCAATCCGGTTGCTCCATGTCGATGTTTTATATACAGGGAGCGTAACCCATTCGGTTCGAAAACTGCTTTTAGCAAATGCGGAAACTCGGTTGACGAATGCTAAATGTCCGTGATGTACATAAAGTTCTGGTGTGCTCCTACAAAGAAAATTGGTGCGATTTCTATCGCCGTATCTGGATAAATGTACTATAATATGTAACATATTGCTATTCTTGCGTGAGTTCTTATCAAATAAAAGTATTTTATAACAATAATTCGGTTTCTTGTCTATGATTTAGATGCTTTTTGTTAATTGTGAATGACCAATAGTATTATTTAAACTTTTTTGTTCAGACGGGCTATTTATAATGTTGAACGAATTGGCGCCCGTGGTGTCTAAGACGTTTTTCTGCGGAACTAGACTATTCTCAGGATTTGAGGAAAGATCAGGTCGAGTGGACAAGCAACTACATCGCTGGAGTTGGATACGGGAAAAAACTGTTGTTCTTAGTTGCTATGACGGTGTTATAAAGAGGGACCTTCTTCCCCTGTCGTGCCCGTGTATTACATGCTGGTGGCGACACCGACTCTCGTCCCGATACCTTTCCGGCATCTTGTCAAAACGCTGAACATTCATAATCATCCCAGTCACATATAAGGCGGAGTATGGGACAACGTTGACTGGTAAGGCAGTCTGCCGGTATTTCGAACGGGTGATGGGGAAAATTGCACTGTCGCGTAAATTTTTCAACTTTTAATGAATATTCTCAGTCATCGGATCAACTAAGGACAATCTAGAGTTTCGTGAAGGTACAAGCGTGCATACATTTTCAAAATTTTCTGGGACAAAAATGGCATAAATAACAAGAGAAGTCGGCGCCGTCGATGCCATTTGCCAGTCACTTAAGTACAAAAAAAGCTAGTCGCTTTATATGTTCAAAGAATGGACGAGCAACTTAGCCTATTTAAAATAGTTACTCATGGCTTCGTAGATATTTTTTGTGTAATATGTTAAGAACAAGAAAAAGACTGTAGCACCTGATGAGACCTACAAAAGTTTATTGAAAAGTTAGTCTCATAAGGTGTTACAGTCTTTTCCTTGTTTTTACGTACATAGACTAACACGACTACCCCCACATGTTCTGTTGGAATGTTGATTTTCTTTCTACGATTTCCGAACAATTCATCACACATTGGTCAATTTTGCTGGTTTCCCCGACTGGCTTCAAAATCACTCACATAGAGATTTTCAAAATGGCTTACTCCACCACGGAAGTTGCTAGCATAATCCCCGTACTCGACAGGCCAGGTAAGGCAGCTAAGTCTCTGGGATTTGAATTAGTAGAGAGCTAGTCGTGTTATCACAGTTACATACTGAACCGACTAATTTATTTAGTAAAAATTCGATGAACTAACGAACGTAATAATGTGTAACAATTGGTAGGCGATACAGAACATCGCATCAATCGTCGTTTCTACTCTTGATTTTCACTATTATATGCATATATTCATATTTTTTGAAAGTCTTCCGTGATCTAAGAGGCATCAGATGTTACTGAGATGCCTTATTTCGCCACAATCTTGCGATTTCGTAAATAATTGTGGACTAAATGTGATGCTTAGCCTAAACCCAAACATTTGTATACCAGAAACCTCAATGGATATTAATCTAATCGATTTCACCGTTATATTCAACGAAGCAATAAAAAACTTACGATATAATATATAAAAATTATATTATAATATAATAATGTATATTATAGCACCGGAAAACTCACAAAAATAAGTGAGTAAAGGTGATCTATACATTGATAGCCAATGATAAATACGACCGTATACTGTGAAAAATACTATATGTTTTATTGGAAGGTTTTATTTATTGCAATTAACACATTAACACACATTCACTCCCCGAATAGATTGGACAAGTTGTTCGAAAAGTCAGGTAACAACAGTATGTTGAATATGTAAATTGTAGCTGTTATTACAAATGCTATTCATGCAATGCTATTGATACAAAGTAAACAATAAAATTTTATTATAGTTTTATATCATGCATTAAATAAATGACTTTTTGGTCTATTTTATGTATCCAGGAATAAATTAGAAAATCCGCGCACAGGAAAAATGAAGGCATTCGAAAATTGATGAAAAAGATAGATGTATTTATATCCTTCACAATCCTTCACACTAAGGTTTCGGTGTAAGCCGGCGTTTATTGTATTTTACGGATTATCGTAAAAATATCGTATGGTGATTGACTGGGTGTAAGCAAATCGTGTCCCGATTGGAGTCGGTAGACGCATATGTTATCGCGTCGGTTAATTGTCGTCAGGTATCGCGTTGTCTCGCAATATCCCGCGAGACATGACCCTGTTCCATATCGATCGCCTGCAGTAAATTAACGCCATCTGATTCCACGACTAGTAATTTTGGCTATTCTTCGCATGAGTGACTAACCGCTGGGGAAATTATCGTTGGTTCGCCCTTCCTTAGCGTAAACCCCTGTCTGTCTGGTAACCAAAAGCCACGTGGGAGATATGGAATTTGTTATAAACACTTGCCTAGGTAGGAGCATGTGACTAGGTGCCTGGATATGAATTTCGGAAGACCATATCAGTTCTCCAGAGCTTTTTTCTGGAAAGGGTGCTTTGAACCCGTCGTGGTTTGGATAGGCCTTGTCACGTCGTTTCGTGAAGCTTCTCTGTTGTGTTTGGATTGTGATCACCGTCTCCAGCTCTCCGCTATCTCTTTATGATACTCTTGATAATCATAATCTCTAACGTTGTGAGTGGGGAGTATGAGACATGGCGTGAATGGGAGGGTAACAGTCTTCCCAACCCGCCAGTTTCCAATATGGTGATATCCGCATAAATAAGGCCAGCTATGTCAAATGTCAACTTTACTATGAAGAGCAGCTTTAAAAGTAACAACGGTCATCTAAAAATACCCGGTTAATCCTAATGCGATGATCTCAGCCCTCTGCTAGATTTGCGCATTGACCGTAAACTTTAATACACATGTGAGAATGGGGTTTAATGTCGTTTTTGGTCTCAATACGATTTGTGGAGAGAAAAGCATAGGAAAAAACCTGTACCCCTGATGTGTATAGGTTTTTCCTGTGCATTTATCTCCAGCTATTTATAGAACCACGTTGGCTATCCTAATTACCATCACAATACGATTTGTGACATCGTTAACCTTATTCGAGCTTATATGAGGCAGATATCGTTTTTGACTTTATTAAGACGTAAGCATTGTATCTCGCCCTCGGACTGTGTTGTAAACGTCTTTAAGTAAAAAAATCGTTCCATTTTATGGATATTATATGATTCTTATTATATCGCCGTTGGCCTTTCCATCTTATATAATGCATATCATATCGTTTTGCATCTCATTGCTTCATATGATATACTATTCTTTGATTCACATAAACGTAGACTACATGGATTATGTGCGTTCACCCCCTCTACATACAACCAACGCATGCACCACTGTACACTTACACGATGGTCGAATCTTGAACTCGCCTTATTCGCAAGCATAAGCAACCAGAATATTCACAAGTATACTGCTACCAGACTCGATATCGAGATTGGGTTTGTGCAACTTGATCCTCCGCGCCTTGGAGGCGACCTAGCTAGTAGTCCTTTTGCGAAGGCTCGGTAAGTTTTACCTCACGGGATTGACGTTTAGTACAATCTCGCAGTAAATCTTGCGGAACATTTCTCAAAGTTCTAGCGGCTTTGAAGTACCGTATATAAATGTCACACTTGACCTCCTTTGACCGTAATGAGTGGCGATTAGAAACAATCTTACTCGTCGATTATTTACTCTCTTCCGCGGCCATTACCCATCAAATGGGACATATCGATTTCCATTAGGGCGCGCAATTAACAATAAAACCAACCGAATGACTCTAACGTTGCCCTGACCGACAGAATTAACCCATTAGGAATGTATTGTCAGCCAATACCGTGGATATAGCTCACGTCATTACGGTTCGACGTCTGAGAGATAAACGCTACGCGTCATACGATCGATCTGGCGATCTGGGAGACTGGGACTACCCTCCCTCTCGTTCGGTGGGTTATGGATTTACAGACGTTCAATTGTGCCATATATATAATTTCAATAATTCCATTATCATTATGGAATGCGTAGTAATTTCCGTACTGCGTAGAATACAATAGAATAATACACTGAAACTAAAATAGTGGCAAGCAATTTCTTGGGAAAATCCGATTTCTGTATTTAGGTATGATGTAACGGTTACAAAATTGAATTTTTGCTTATTGCTCAATATGGTATTAAACAACTATTTTCTGTCTTACTCCATTTGTCTTACTCTCCACTCACTCTCTCCCTGCCCCTCCCTCTCTCTCTCCCTCTCTCTCCCTCTCTCTCCCGCTCCCTCCCTCCCTCTCTCTCTCTCTCTCTTCCTCCCTCTAGCTCTCTCTCTCTCTCTTCCTCCCTCTCGCTAATCATTTTGGTAGTCCACCGCTGCAACAAGATGCGGTGAATTAGATTTTTCTATTTTTAAGCATGAGTATTCTCTCTTTTCCTTACTTAAGTAATATACCCTTAAGTTTACCCTTATTATGGTCAAAATAGAATTATATTAAAAGAATATGGAATAGAGACTATTTTAAGCTAGAATAACCAGCTTTATCGATTTGATAATGTTCGATAAAACTGTGCTTTATCAACAATGTAAATATCTTCTGCCAAGTCTAAGTTAGAGATTCGCGTCTGCTCGCTTTGTGTATTATTAGCTCATCGCAAACAGAAAAGAAATGTTTTCATGGTGAATTAAATATGACATAGACTACTGAGTCGACCTTAAGAACGGCTGGTAAAGACTATCTGGAATAAATGTCCATTAAGTAATAATTTTTTTATGATATCGTGGGACGACGCCTGGCCTGACGTATCATGGTTTCAGGCGATGGCATTTTGGGCAACGAAGCAATATCACAATATTTTCCGCTTATGAACGATCAAATGATAAATTATTTCACGGTTGACCCGGGTGCACATTGCGGGCGGGTGGAGGGTGTTTGCTTAGGGCGTATTGCATAGGGAACCGGCAACGGTGTCACGTGGTTTTATACATGACAAAACTTTATTAATGCTTTTGTATCGGAATAGTCAGGAAGGGCGCGTATTCGAATGACAATGTTTACTCATTAATGTCATTGATTGACGGTCCATACAGTTATAAAACTGCTGAGCGTCGATTCCTCGACCCTGATATTTACACTGCCTATGGTCCTCTCGATGCTTTAAGTGGGGAAATATTTGAGAGCACTCTGGGCTCCGCGCGGACACAATGGCATCAAATGACACGCTATTAGATCACATTTTCCGCGATCGATCCAACTAGTCTCGCGTGTATCGCGGACAAACACTAGGCCGTGAATGTTGCCGTACGGGTTTGGGAGACCATTTCACGCCCGGATTGACACCACTGAGCGTAAATGAAGCGCTCGTTCTAATCCGCGTTTGAAGCGCGCAATTTCTCTCAGCCGATGCCAGAAGGTTCTTTCCTGGCTTGTACGGGATTATTGAACCAGCTTGCCTTTTCACCCCTTTGTACGTAAAACTCAATACAACTTTACTAGTTTTTGACATAATTGGTTCCTCGATGAATCCGTTGTACCAACCACTGTCGTGGTTTCACTGTTGTGTTATACCAACTACGTAATGAATCATCAATTGTGCACTACTACGATGCAACGGCTGTTGTATCCTGCTCACCAGGATGATTGATCTATTGTTGTGTTCCACCACCCACGGCGTACGACGGTCTCACCAGAATGGTTGATCTACTGCTGTGTTCCACCAACCACGGCGTACGACGGTCTCACCAGAATGGTTGATCTACTGTTGTGTTCCACCAACCACGGCGTACGACGGTCTCACCAGGATGGTTGATCTACTGTTGTGTTCCACCAATCACGCCATACGACGGTCTCACCAGGATGATTGATCCACTGTTGTGTTCCACCAACCACGCCATACGACGGTACTTTCCTTCCACTCCAAAAACCATAACCGCAGCTATATCGTCACCAACGGACTTAGTACAGTCTCTCTCATACATCAGAAGAATATTTTAGTAATAAACTTATATTCAACGTATCAGCAGTTAGATCTACGTGATTAAATCGGTTTCTAATTCTTCACCAATTTGACTATCTGTAATAGAAGCAACTTTATCTTTATCACACACATAGCTACGTCGATATTTTAATATTCGTCCGTCCTACGAAATAGGTGTTCAGTCTGGCTAAATAACTGCGTTTTACCATCAAGGAACGAGAGTGCCCGCAATCTTATAATAAACCGAGCTGACCTTGCTCCCAAGTACCTAATTATTTCCCCGGATTCGTTGATATTATATCCGCTACTCTCGGCGCGCGCCCAGTCATTTAACGCGCGCGGGTTTTTTGCTTATAAAATTTAACACATGTCCGTTTACATACCACATTTGACACCTGTACAGCTCAATGAGTTCTGTATAGAAGGCAGAAGCCATAATATCAAATCGCACTATACCGCCGAGATGAACGCAATATGATTCTGACGCGGTCCTGACGTGTTTATTCGTTTGCGATTAATCAACCGCGGGCGTGATTTCCGCGATTCAGACGCTCTATATGGGATTGACTGAAGACTGGAGAGGGGAAGCTGTAATGATGTACCGTCCCCTCAGGAACGTGCTCCGTGCGGTGATCTTTGTTCTAAATGCTCGTTTTGATGGAACGTCTTCTCGTTTCGATAATACGATAATATCTGAACTCTCGTCGCGCGTTCAAGTCGTTCTTGCATCGGGTGAATCCGCCCTGGCTTTTTGACAGTTTACGCTGAAGTGACTTTACGGGTATTGCGAGGCAATCTCCGATCGACCCGCTTATCCGAATGATTCGCGGGCCTCGTGCAAAAACCGCAAATAGAGGCTGCTATCCTTCAAGCGAAATTCGGTGTTTGCCGGCGAATTTCGCGGCAAAATCGCTGATTCCAGCAATAATGACGGCATATGGGATTCGCGAGTGGTTGGCGCTAGGGACATCTCGTTCGGGCGCAGTCTCATTATATTTTGTAGAAGATGAAGAGAGTGGTCGCGTAGACATGCCCAGTACCGTCGAGGCGTTAACAAGTCAGGCTTAGCAACATAATCTGTTATAATTTATATAATATGGATAGTGCTAATTAGCAGTGATCTGACCATCGTCCTTCGCGGTGGACATGTACGTCATTGTTTTTCTATCTTTTCTCCGACTTATGGACTCTAAAATATTTACGTAGGCTATCCATAACAATATGTTCTCCACTTATGAATCGTACCGACTTATAAACTGTGAAAACGCTAATTACTACGATGCGTTATAAAAATCGGTAATGTAGATATAAATGTGACAATTCATTCTGTATATAATACTTAATGCTGTGCTTCGAGTGTCTATCGCATCATGTAGTATCTACTAGATTTGCTTTATTTATCATCAATGGCTGCTATGATGGTTTCGAATCTGGGATGTCGCGTGAATATACGAGTCACTGTAAACGTGAAAAAACATGACCGTGTAATTAGTCGTTTTATCGATGCGCTTTCTGTATTCGAAGCGTTTTCAGTGTTCCGCCATTAGAGTTAATCAAAACAAGTAACGTTCGTTTACACAGAGAGTAGAGACGAAAACGTGAGCGATGCTATTTGTACGGCGTGCATGTAGAAACATATTCCGTAAACAATATACGTAAAGGTATGTTTTATATACACGGAATGCAATCGGAAAATGTCAAGAGTTTACGTTACTTACCGCGTTTACTTGTTGTTATACAGTAGTGTGGAAACTTATCACAACATCCAAAGATTGTGAAGAATATACGTATATATGTATGTATAAATATCCAGTGGTGAAATTTATAAAGATTATAATGTCCGAAATATTATAAATGATATTGATGCGTACAACTGAATAATAATTTATTTTTTCCAAAAAATGCACTTAATACATTGCCTTATTTTGGAATTTATATATAAATCTGGGTGTTTTTTATGATTTCCCTGGATATCTTATGCTAAATAGGTACAGAGTGATTACTGAAGTGGTGAGACTAGAAAACTCCGTCAGTGTTTTCAACACAGTAAATATCGCATGTACATCAGTGTGAGCAGCAGGACGTAAAAAGTCGTAGAAAATCCCCCATATTCTGATATGGCTGACATTTGGCTGATACTTGCGGTCTATAATGTTGTACTTTACCTTTACCTTCTACGAAAATAACTAAGACGGATAAACAAAAGTCATTTACGACTAATGATATATCGGATGAGATATATCGGACCTCTGAAATTACCTCTGTCTTACATGTTGTTCGTTTTTCGTCTTGAAGGATGTTACTTTATTTATCTTTTCTAAGTTTTAACCGCAATGATGCGGCTTCCACAGTCACGCGTAATTTCTGTTCATTTATGTCGTTTACAGATCGCGATATGTTTGTGTTGGATTTTTTTCCTAATAAAGGTGAGATATATATATATATATATATATATACACCCCGGAAAGCGCTCTATACAATCGGACACGAGTACGCCTTACAATATCAGTTATTTCGGCGGCTTTCGTGGCTACGCCTGCAAGTATTTCATTCAAAATATGAAAACTTACTAGTATAAGTAGATCTATAATTGTTGGAACATACAGAATAAGATGATTCAGTGGCTCGTCTATGCTAGTGAAAAATGACTCGTCCTATAGCAGATGGTATTGTTATGTTGATAACGTAATAAAGACTTACAAAAGCCGATGCCGTTTTTCTTATACTATTAGCGTGTTTTTGGACTGGATATATTTAGAACGGATAAGTTGTGCGGTGGGCCGATTTCGTCGGCTTCTTCTTGATAAGACATTTGAAACAGAATATAAAGTGGCATTAAATGTAATTCTTATGATTCGAAAGCAAACTGAGGTCCGCCTTTATCCCTTGTTAGTGGGGCATCAGACCAGATTCTTGGAGATCATGGGTGTAAGTCTTATCGAAAATTATTTTCCCGTGTAATCCTCTGTGGAATACACTAAACAACCCCGATTCGGGTTATTCCAGTTCCCGCGTTCATATGTTCATATTCTGAACTACGCAAAATGTAGTATCTACATCGGTAGTCGTATCTGAGTAGCAGGATTAGTTTTTAAGTGAGAAATATATACAACGGTAACACCTGGTAGAATAATTGAATCTATTCATAAATTCAATTAATCTCACACGGTTATTTCCTTGTTCACCTTCTCGATACAGATTGTGCTTGTGCTCTGTATAGTCGAGGCCTTGACCATCATCGGCCATCAGCTCCGGCCATCATCCCATAAGTGCATACAGATAATTAATTACGACCGACCGTAGCCGCCATCTCATTATTCTGAGCGAGCCACGCGCTCTCTAGGCTATCTCCATGACGGCCCGACGATATTAAGTGGCCACTCCCGACTACATTAGTCCATTTTCTAGTATCGACAAGCGAAAGTCATTAAATTTTCCGTTTATATGTATTCTCATTCTACAAAGTGACTATGTATAAATGCTTTTTATTTGTACGGTGAACGTGTATGATGGAAGATATGTACGCGACAAAAAATAGTTTTCCTGACCGATGCGGAAATGTATCTTCGCATGCAGTCGGTGCTAAAAAAAAATTATTTTTCCATATTCGAGGGATTAGTCCGCAATATACGAATGTCTTCTGTCTTTCGTCGATTGTTATATCAAAGCGTGTATTTAGAAATATACACAATACGCTAGAAATAGCATGACATACAGAATGGCAACTACGGGAAGCGCATATCATCGATTTATTCCGAAGATTTGCCGATTAAATTCATCCGGTAACTATTTAGCGTTTCGTGGAGTGTGTATACCAGCGTGTAGAGCTGCACAGGTGAATCTCAACCGACGCCGCTATGTGTAAGTTCGTCCGACGCCGGTATTCGTTCGACCAGCCGAGCCACACGCGAGCAACCTGCCGCGGGATGATTTTGCGGAATGCGAATCGAACTAGTCTTGAAAATGTGCAGTATATCGACTATTGGCTTTAGCTGCGACTATTGTTAAATTGTCTTAAAACATGATTCACGTTTACTAACGTTTGTTCACATCTGTATTGTCATAATTCTTCTTTCAGGACTTCTGGTTATAGTGTATTATGTTGCTGTTTTATTAGGCAAAACTTTCCGAGAACTACGGTGATATGCATCAAGTGTTATTTATTACTATAAATTAAATATTGCTAACATAGTTGATATATGCGAGAAGATTCGGGAAGACATTGATTCAGAATACAGAATACTCAAGCTGTTCGACAGTGATGTGCAGAAAGTATTTGATCTTAAAAACATTTTGTTAGGAAAACCGGTCGCGATATATTCGTGCTTCATATATGATTTTTAAAGGACGCTACCAACAATACGGCGACATTTAAAACGATGGAGTAGTTGTAATTGATTTGAAATAGATAACAGGCGCCCTGTGAGTATCACAAAACTCACTCTCGACTTAACAGTCCGGATACACATTTCGGTCATCCAGAATTTATTTGCGGAATCCATCCGTAAAACGCTGACGAACCAGTGACTCCAACGACCGCAATGTTCCACACAACTTCTCCGAGAAAGGACAGCCGCGGAGGTAAGAACACTTCCTTGGGAATTTTAAATACGGTATATAGAGAGTTGGAAACTAGGCTGGGTTACCTCGTTGTCTGACTAGATATTGGCTATCTATAATTTATATTTGGTTTCAAAGATCGTTGGACAACCGGAATATGTCACACACTCCGAGAAGTTTCGTCACAATGAGATAACGAGGCAAGAAAGAGAAAGGCGCCACATAGGCCAACCAGACGGATGTCGAGCATTTGTTCATACAGAGTTTTGTGGATTTAATTCTGACGATTCAACCGCTACCTTACTTGTTTCCTTACTAGGAGATGTTAGCGCTTTCTTTTCACTCTCTCACTGTGCATATTCATCAGTTTTCGCATATTAAGGGGATTGTTCCATATAAGTAGGCTGTAAAACGCGCGGGATAGATGGACTGCCGGTCCATAGTCCGTGGTTACATGACGGGAAATTTCCTCGTTATATTAAACGAGGCTTATCATATCGACAAAGGAGTGGGTAGCCAGATCAGCTGTGGGGAACATTTCTGTAAAAGCAGAAAAAAACAGTAAAAACACAAAATTTATAGATCGCCTCAAAAGCATTTTAAGCGTTCGTATTTAGACTGCGGCAGGTAAAATGTATTTCAGCAATGACGCTAAGAGGGTTTTTATCATGATGTTAGCCGGAAAACCTAGCAAATTCTAATATGTTTTATTTGTCATATAAAAAATCTCAGCGTCGAACGTCGAACACCTCGGACGTGAATTCAATAGAGGCTCTCGGAAACAGTTTCAGATGAATATTTAGTTATTCAGCGCAGATCTTCGACACTCGCATATGACCTGTCGAAGATGATATCGAGCATCTACCTACTTTCGAGAAGGGTTTTTCATGGCAGAAAAGCTTTCCTTTGGGTGGCTTTGAACATACACGCTTAGATTACTGATCTTACCACTCGACAACTTTTTCCCCTGAATAAGTAACACCTTATCAGCTGACAGAAATGAAGATTAGCAGAGGATTTGCACATATATACTCGATGTGAAAACTCACACTAGAGAGTTTAATGCTAGAGAATCTCAGTTAGTCAAGATTTAGTTATTTTATTTCCTTTCTTTCATCTTCTCCAACACTGCCACAAAGCTTTATGTTCTTATCTCCACATTGATCAATCTGATAGCGTGTGGTTCATTAAAAAACACCTGAAAAGAATTCTATGCACCCATTTATCAATATAGCCATACTTCCCACATCTGCGTTCTTACATTCCACATCGATGACAGATACGATATTGTTCCGTAGTTGCATTATATCAGTTTTCACGTCATCAACCATATCAGCTGCATTCAACAGTCAGAACATGTCGTTAATTGTGCCCCTAGGCTTCTCCAAAGTTAACGAGAATTCGAAACTTGCATTACGCCCTTAACTGTATAAAAATCGATGATGTAGATAAACTACCACCTTATTACCGTATGCAAGTCGAGTTAGGATTTCTCATTTTTCTTCGAGATTCCTGCTTAAGTTATCAATAATGTAGAAAGATCTTGAGAGCGGATGGCAAATACATCAGATAGATGGAAAGATTTTGGCAGATATTAAACTGTTGGAATGGAGCCTGGGAATTGATTTGGGAGTAGAATGAAAAAAGAAACCCCCGTTTGTGGCTTGGGAAGACTAAGCTAGGTTAGATATCACAACGATTGAATTATGCACAAGTGTTGATTGGTCAAACATTAAAAAAAGAGAAACCTGATTGTGGCTGGACATCGAACTGATAAAGGCATCTCTAGCCCGGCAACGGTATAGACATCAGACATCTGAGGAACCCATAAGTGTAGCAAGACATCAGAATGAGCGCATGGCATAATTTACTGACATACCCAGTTACAGCGCCACCCCAAAAAAATGTTTACGGCTCACCGTGTTCTTTTCCAATTCTCGATGACTGGACGGTAGCGAACACCGCATTTCCGGGTATAAAAGTCGGTATTTTTTCATTTGCGGGGCATCGAAAAATACACCGACGGATGAATTACATGTTAATATACATTCTCATCACGTTAATAGTACAATTAAACGGAAATGAAATGAAAATGAAAAATCAAAATTACCTCCACTCAGGGCCATATAGGTTAAGCATCAGATCTGGACCGAACGACTATCTTAAACCAGCTGCATTATATTTTTGTGTATTATAGAACAATCTTGAGGAAATTGGTTATACTTTGTGGGGCTTTCTAACTACCTAAGCCAGGTTGGATATATTTTAGTGCATTCTAGAACTGTGACGGCCAGAGTGGTCTCATTTCTGAGGATTCAAGCACCTCCCCATATTCGTTCTAGCCCACTTTTGTGGATATATCAACCTTACAGTCGCAATATCGACAGATTTGTTGAGAGGTCAAAAGGACAATTCATTATTGATTATGAAGAGACTGCACACGGCAGTTTTTCGATGATGTGTTTGTGACTAGTAAAATGATTTAACATTGTGGTCCACAGCAACAACCATATTACGGACTAATAAATTATAGAACTATTGATGCGAAGCTTTCATATCTTGAAATTATTATCGCGGAATATCGCGTTACAAGGCGTCAACGCAGGTGGTGCAAAAGTGACGGTAGAGTTGCAACCCAAGTAGTGCGACGATTTCTCTAATGTTGCGCAGCGTCAACGCCGGTACTGCAACGGTTTCTATGGAGCTGCAAGGCGTCAACGTCAGTTATGCAACGGTTACTATAGAGTTGCTAGGCGTAAGCGCTAGTGGTGCAATGGTTACTATAGAGTTGCTATGCGTCAGCGCTAGTGGTGCAACGGTTGCTATAGTTTTGTAAGGCGTCGGCGCCAGTGGTGTAATGGTTACTATGGGGTTACAAGGCGTCATCGGCCTTAGTGCAACAGTTTCGATAGAGTTACAAGGCGTCAGCCCTAGTGGTGAAATGGTTACTATAGCTTTACAAGGCGTCGGCGCCAGTTGTGCAATGGTTAGGAAAAGTTGAAACATCTCGCCTTCCTCTCTCTCTCTCTCTCTCTTTCTAT
>WURV02145959.1:0-18425 GCA_011762755.2 Epimenia babai
ACAAAGGTACAACCTTAGACACCAACCTCTCTCAGTCATTCCACGCACCAACAAATCCGTTGGCCAGCGCGCCCTGCGTTATTTGGGCCCGCGCACATTTGACGACCTGCTAACTAACATTCAAAATGCATCTAATTTAAGCTTATTTAAACTCCTACTAAAACGCCATCTCCTATTGACTTGAACTAATATCAACTAACGTTCACCTTTAAACCACACCTCACCCTCGTCCCACCTTAGCACGTGGCAGATTTTCCCTTTTCCCTCCCCCTTTCCCCACATCCCTGCACAAGTCCCACCTCACCTCCCCACCTCTCAATATTCTCCTGATGCCCAACATTTACCTTCACTTACATTCCCGGTCCATATGTACATACGTTGTGATATAATTTTATAGCATGTATTTTGTCTATATTTAGAGGGCAACGGACTTTGTACATATGTTATAACCATACTAGTCTTTCACTCACCCTCTTTAAATAATTAGAAATAATAATATTAATAATAGAAACCGTAGATTACAACAATGTTTATAGCTATCCCTCAAAGTACGAGTTTTGCGGTCCCCAAGCCGTGATAATCATAGCTCGCAACGTGGCGAACGCTATATTTTTTTTCATGGATGAAATTTTTTATTGGCTAACTGGACTCATATTGGTACACTACGTAAGGACAACTACGTTTCCTATCTTAATGCGCTACATCGACACCCGTTGCAACGCTACCGTACCTATTGCTTTGATGTATACTAAATTTTCAAGCTGCTTCAGATCTCTTAAGTGCGGTAGAGAAATGTCCCTTTTCCTTACTGTGCTATAATCATATACTACATTAAAAATAAGCAAATAAACTAAAAAAAAAACTTAAATTATGCAGTAACAATAATATTGATATTTTAAATGTATCAAAACGCCATGTGTCGTTATAAGCAATCCGGAGTCGCAAACAGGAAGTATACGGTATGACACCAATGCTATGGTTGGCAAGCAACACACCTGTTTGGTAGAGATCGTCGGTTCGGCTCCCAGCAGGTTAAACCTTTTCTGCGCATTTTTCTCCAGTCTCCAATGACTCAGCGAAAACACTTAATTTACTAATTACTTAATGACAAGGACGATGACAATTACTGTGGCCGTGGCGGTGAAGGTGATAACGATGACGTCGATGAAGACGATGATGAGAATAAAATCGGGGAAAGTTCTGGCTGTCTTTTGGTAGGGACATCTTAACAAGTTGTAAAAACAACAAGTAACCTGGAAAATATGACACCGATGGTAACCAACCCGTCCCCTGTGTCCAATCTTTGTAAAAACCTCTTCTTATGGTCATGTTGCTCTTTTAGCGCAGATATAGCTTTTGATAAAAACGCCTCGAAGAGGCCAATATTTTTCATCTTAACCAAATTATAAAATCTGGCAGCGTACTGATGTAATAGACTGTCTGGATATACGGTTTATGTAAACGCGTACTTATATCAAATTCTGTCATATGTTAATATGAATAGAGACAGGAACAACACTTTTAATGACGTGAGACACTCATATATATTTATATTGCTTGTGCCGTTGCTTTTCTATCTTTTTATATCACGATACTCCAGAATGTAATGTTATCATTCCAGGTGGTCAAGGGATTCAAGTAAATTCGGGGACGCAGTCCAATGGATATAGTAAGACAACGGTGTAATACGTTTGGGATTGTCTCTACTAAAACGACAATTTCTCTCGCCATATCTTGCTTACATATCGTTATGTATTACTCGTATCTAGAATTTAATACTAATTTTACTTGCATCCTTCAGAGTAAATATGATCAGATTGACAGGTGAGAGGAAAAATTGCACAAATTTGCATATATTCTGAATATGTGGGGCTCCAGTTAACTTTTGCAAGATAAGGTTAGAATTTAATTCCCTGAGACTAGAATCATGCTCTGTGGAATTGAGATCTGATGTGGCCGAGTGTATGGTTCACATTCCCTCAATTTAGAATAGTCAGTCAAAACAAAAGCTCAAATGGGAAGGATATATGGGAAGAATATGATCTTTCAAACCATGCCCTCATTCACTGGTAAATGAGTCTTTTTATTTGTTGAAAATCCAGGTCTTTCAAGGCTTTATTAAATTTTACACTTGAACAAAATACCTTTTTATACCTGAGATCAAAATTAACTCCAGGCAAATTCGTAATGGCGTCGTACCTCAGGCGGAAAAGTATCCACGTGGAAGCAGTTAGTCGTGTGGTAGGAACACTGGACTCGTAACCGAAAGGTCGCGGGTTCAAAACCATCCATCGGTCGGGTTTTCTGCGACGATCCCCAGGAAGTCATTTCCTGAGAGTAAACTCGTCTCCAGAATGGATATATGCTTGATATTATCCTTGGCTGAGTGATATGCTACTGTCGAATGTATTGTATATGCGCTGAATAGGTGCCCAAAATATTTCATTGTAAACCGCATCTGGGAGCCTTTATTGGCAGATACTTCCGGTCTATAACTGTTATACTTTACCTTTCCTTAAACTAAGAGCGAGTTAATACGTCGATGTTTTCTATATACAATTCGTACGATTTTTTTTCCAGACAAGATGTCTATTTATCTACAAAGAAATGGCCACTGTTACTACATCGAGATGAGCAGGATGGTGACTTGGGCAGAAGCCGCGGCGATCTGTAAGTTGGAAAATTACGAATTGGTTGCCATTGAGACTGCGGAAGAGAACCAAATGCTGAAACGTTTTCTGCTCGACACAAGCGCTCGCCCGACAGGTCATTGGCAAATATTTATGAATACGCTAAAACAGGTCATAATATAGGTGTTAATGCACGTTTATTTTTGCAGTACCTGCCGAGTAGGAGTTCACAGGATGTGTGATGTCACACGTAGGTATCACTCTAATCTTTTATTTTATATTATATATACGTTGACGTTTAATTTAGCGAATCTAATTAAAACATCTACCTATTCGTTTTATACATAGATTCAACAACTCCATATCACAACTTTTGGACATCGGGCAAATCATCCGGCAAGGGAAAATACAGGTGGCAGGCAAACAATTTGTTTGTTCAAAACTCGACCATGGACGAAAATGTAAAGTATATGGAAGATTCGTATATTTACATGGAACGAATGAAGGGATACAAGTGGAGTTCAGCCCACGGTGCTTTTCACGCCTTTCCGGTCTGCGAGAAGATAGGTGAGTCGATTTTTAAATACAATTTATCATTGTAGAATTTCTCTTATTCCCCTACGCAAACATTCAGTGTCGTAAGATCGCCTTTCCTCTCCGACAACTACTGCATCGAGCGTCGCAGATGCTTCTCGTAACATTTGAGACATTCCTTAATTTTCTTGTTGCTTAAACCAGATTAGATTTGCCTAAGTTTCCTGTGGTGCCAGCGCGTAAGGCGTTATGACTTGTGAATGTTGGGCCATCACATTACTGTCTGATTTATGTAGTTAACCAGGCCGTATTGAAACGAGTCGTTGTATTTTTTGGTTGACTTGAATTTAATTTGTATGAGATTACGCGGTATATCGGCATGTACATATCAATATAATCCGACATATCGGATTTCCGACACCGACGGCTGTTTTCAGTAACTAATTGTGTTGTTCCGCGTATGTCCCATCCGATTGCAACCTCTTACGGATAATGACTACACTGCCGACAAACGATCCGGCCAGTACCAAAAGAAAGACTGCAGGAATGTGTATTTTACGGACACTAATCAGACACTTGCACGATCTATAGCTTTACGTCAACAGCCATACGTCAATAAAAAAATTGGCACATATCTTCTCATCGCTTCTTTTGATTTCAAGATGTTCGTTCCCTCGCTCACTTTGCCTTACAACAATGAGTTCTCTATCTTTAGCGCCGGCTGGCTCCAAAAATTCGACAATCGCATGCGCCATGAAAGTTGCAACGTCATTCTACTCGCCTATAACATACGTCTTATAAGACTTCGAGTAACAATCGATTTATTGTATACACTTCACTATCGATAGGCCGTGATGTTTGTATGGGCCTTTAGGAACTATCCAAAATTATCCAAAAATTAGTAGCATCCCGGGGGTGTGTCGTGATGACATCGAAAAGTGGAAAACCTCTAACAAACCGCTAACCAAACACATAATATACATACATCTCCCTATCTTCGTAAGCCCAACATCACAGTTACAGACTACCGGGTACAACTATGTATTATACCTTAATCTTTTTACAAAATCCGGATGTTCTATTCAACTTGAATGTTAATTTCTATGAATAGTTTTGTCTGTTAGACTCGCCTAACCCTATGTTTCATTCACATTCATTGCCCTACATCTCTCCAAGCGTCTTCCAGTTTCACTTAGATCTACGCTTTCATTAACTTATTTCAAAGCTTTAAAAATTTAAATCAGTCATGAATTGCGTGAAATGCAATCGTCAAATAGTTGTGGTGGTAGTGATCTTAATGATGATGACGACGACGACGACGACAATGATAATGATGATGACGACGACGATGATGATAACAATTATGACAATGACGATGATAACAATGATAATCATAATAATAATGATAATGGTAATGGTGGGGGTTATGATGATGATGATGATGATGATGATGATGATGATGACAATGGTGAGGATGACCACCACGATAACAACGACAATCAACACAATAATAATAATGATGATGATGATGATGACGACGATGACGATTACGATGACCACGGTACCAACGATGGTATGTATACCGAACTGTATATATTGCATTAGACTGTTGAGAAATAAAAGTTATCTCATCTCAACGTTTACTTTTCATTTTTATAACACGACGACATAAATAAAACACTTTATTGGCAGGGTGTCCCTATTTGAAATGTAAAAACGGCGGCGTATGTAAATGTGGCGATTTCTGTCAGTGCCCGAGGACTCACACAGGAAGAACGTGCGCCATTCGACAGGGTTTGTAATTTTTTTAAACGCGGTTAAAATTATTTGTTTGATTGGCTTTAAAAATTGTGGTTTCTCTCGGGTGAGCTTGTTTGTAGGTTTCTGAGAAACAAAATCACCAATAACACTTTATAATACAGGTGAACCCAGGATTCATGAACAATGAGTATCATCGAAGAACAGATTTTAAATACGGTTTACTTGTTATCAGCTACTTTTCCACAAGCTGCGATTCTTTTGGCACTCACCAAAAAATCGCATGAGTACGACGATATCAGCACCCATGTTGTACAGGCGCTATTCCATTAATCTGGGTTAAATGACAGGGAGAACATCAAAAAATAAAACTTTAGAGTCGCAAGTCTGTACTGTAAGCACCCGGTTTCCTGGTCTACAATTTTATATACATACAAAACTCAAATTTCGAAGTTTTGTGAAGAAGAAGAAATTCTTTATTAGGTCATAAAACCAAATAACAACATTCGAATACTCACAAATGACTAGAATATATGCACTAACATGACAACTAATGAAATAACCAATGGCGACAATACACTAACACTATTATTGTCTCGTTTGTGAATGCATCGATCGTTTACACACATTTGTCTATTACTTTGAAAATGTTGAATGTGAACCGAGCCAAATTATACCGACATATAAAATTATCGTTATCAGTAGCGGATACTGTGCCCCTGATTCACAGATCTTTTATAAGTTTACGACTTTTATACGTTAACCAAGCTCATAATGGTACATGTGACTGTTATGACATTGGATTTGTCTTCAAATCTTCTGTTTTGTGACTGCATTTTCTCACTTAGCTATATTTAAACAGACATATATTCTTTGTGTGAATTCCATTCCTTTCATTATGCATAAGTTTTTTGGATTTATCATCTTATTTAAAGAGGTTTGAGCGTTGTAATTTTCGTCCTAGATTGTCATTTGGAATGCAAGGGCGACTCTTATTCAAGCAAGGATTGTCGTTATTGTATCTGCCCTAATCTCAGTATCAAAGGACCCGAGGTTTTCGATGCAAACGGGAATCCCCTAGATTCTGTCAAACTGATATTTGACAAGAAACCCGAAGAGATCCTCCACACATATAAGGCTGATACAGCCTACGAAATCAAGAAGCTGTGCGAAGGAAGCAAGATTTTATTCACTAAAGACGGATATGACACGGAGACAGTCGTTTTGCGAATCAATGCCATGCCCAAAACAGTCACCTTATTCGAGAGAGGTAGTTTTATTCTCCATATAAGCCTACTTATTATTTTTAACAGTAAATTTTATATCTTGATTGGTGTTTAGTGATCTATACGAAAAATAAAAAAGTAATCTTGTCGCTTGATAGAGTCAGCCGAATGCAACAAACTGCGGAATGGAGTGTGTATATATACTGTACATAGACAATTAGGTAAAGTTCCGCGGCAAAGGCAGGGAGTTACGTCTACATTGCTCATCACTACAGAAGAGGAGTGTTGGGATTCAACCGAGTTGAGCCATGGAAGCTGTACAGTATGATTTCGAGTTCAAATGTAAATCTTTCTATAAACCTTAACAAATCACTCGGTGCAATATACAGTTGCACTAGCTTCCATTCATTGGGGTAACAATGATTATTATTATGACATGTCATGTGTTTTAAAGTCGCCCGTCGTGATTCTTCTATGGGGAGTAATGTTACAAATAGAGTGTAAAGCACCCGTGTCGATTATTTATTCACGAAAATAGACCGTTGTTACAGTCCTGAATGTTACCACGAATGTAAATAATGTACTTTATTCAGAGATAATATTCATAGATACAGCCCACTATATGAATCAAGTAATATGATGCAAAAGATAATGAATGCACTGGAAGTCATTATTTTTGTCTTTTATCGCCAGCGACGTCGGATTTTAACGAAAATTCTTTAGTTAGCGCGTTTGCTTGAAATGTTACGTATTTTAGGCTCTAGTTCCGTTCATACCCATGCGTCAACTTACGGACGATATTTTGGGAGTTAGGCAGTCGAATGTTAGAAGCGCCGGACTCATAACCGTAAGCCCGCGAGTTCGAAACCGCCAACGCTCGGCTTTTCCGCAAAGATCTTCAAAATTCGAGCGCTGAAGTGAGTAGGTGGTCAATACCTTTTAGGGAGAGTGCGGGCGAAGGTAGTGTGTCTGCGCTGAATAGCTGCCATAAAAAACTCCTTGTAAGCCGCACCTGGGAGCCTTTCTTGGTCAATACTTGTACCTTACGATTAGCTTTACATTATGTTGATATCGCAATAATTAATATTGGCTTCCGTGTGTACGTTTACGTCGAGCCTCACCTGTCTCTATGTCTACACACAGCTTCAGTCGTCGTGCCACCGCATGACACAGTTGTGGTAAAAGGCAAGTCGTTCACCATGTGTTGCGGGACAAATCCACTAAATAGACCACTAAAATGGTTCGTATAAATGACTATACGCATTGAGGTGTGCTTGTTACTGGTAATTTGTTCCATAGGTCCATTCCACAGGTTACGTATCTGGGAATGATACATCGTCTGGTTCATGGAGAAAATTCTGATATCAATATTCTACTGACAGGGATGGATCATTAATCAGACAAGAAAAATACAAATATTACTATTCCATTATTATTTTATACGTGTTGTGGTAAAAGCAGTTTTAATCAAGCATACCGGATGTAATGTTTTACTACTGTCGAATGCAATCTCTAATTGCAGGGGTGTAACCTTGTATAGATGTATCTAAATTTTCATCTCAACAACGTGACGAAACACATGGCAGACGGGCAAAAGCTAGTTTTTGAATAACTAGCATTAATCTCCAAAGATGCTACCTCCTTTTTATATTGTTATAAAAGACTAAAACGACTTCAATTACTATACTTTTATCAAAGACGAAATATTTCAGACACTCCCCTATGTACTCTAATAATAATTATGCCATAAGATTTTATTGATACGATGATGGAATCTGCGTAATGATACTCCCACGCGGTTCAGCTTGACTTGAAAAGATATATATTAAAAATTAAACGATCTAGTAACACAATAGCAATACATAATAAATTGATCTCCTATTTGTTTAGCGTACATGGCGTGGCGCTGATGGCGTAACGTATTACTCTTATCATTGTGCAATGATATTTTTCTTTGCATATTTAGGAGAATTAACGGGAGGCTATCAAATCTGCAAGGCTTTACGTCATCAAAAAATAATTTGAGCTATTCTTTGTTCACATCCGCTTCCGACAAGCACAGAGGCATGTACCAATGTATGTTTAAAGGGAGGTACTCCGTGGCAGTTTCTAAACCGGCTCATGTCTCAATCGTCGGTAAGGAAGTTGTACCGTAACGTGATACATTATTTATCTTAGAAGACTCTTGTGTCTGATATATCATGGCTGACTAACCAATCCTGCCGATATGTCGGCTTGATAGCAATTACTCTATCTAATTTTCAAAATTACTTTAATCGGACGTACAGTGACATCCTGCGATATTTATTCATCAATATGTGCATCAATTGCACGTGACTGACACGGCAAACTCCGATACCGATTCATTATATTCGATTTAATCAAATGTTCCGGAACAAGTTTATAATGATAATATTCTCTCAATACGAAAATACAAAGGTAACACCTTGTTGACTAACTATAAAAAGATTAACACAAGCTTTCGTATATCAAGTATACTTCATCAGGTCCAATGAGTGGGCAGAGGTATGACGGCACACGGCAACCCACACCTCAATATCTTCTCAAGATATTTTAATTTCTATAAATAAATGGATCCTTGGATGTTTGACGTGTTGTTTTGGAATGATTTTTTATGTAGTAAAAGTAGGAATATCCAATGATAAACTCACGGTGTAGGGTCTTTTACAAAGTTGCATAAAATGTTTTTGAATGTGGTTAGCAACATGTATGAAGTAATATGAAAAGTACAGGTAACTGTCGGTAATCGCCAGGAGTAATCAAAATCTCTTGAAGATAAAGTAAGGAAATTGAAAATGAAATATATTAAGATATATTAGTATAGATCAAAGTGTAGTTATTAGGTGAGCTATCAAACACACCTCACATGAGTGAACGCATTGAATAATCTATGCCTGTAACGGTAAACTTAATATCTTCATAGACCAAAATTATCAACAATCAAACAGAGCACAGTACTACAAAGAGCCATGAGTACAATACATATAGATTATATGTTATGTAAAGCTATTTTGTATAATTCACTAAGAAAAATTGCGCAGATATAATTACGAAAACATATGCTTGACGTATACTGACAGCTTTTGTTACTACCTATCGCACCCGTGTCTACAAGTTTATCTTTACTGTCCGAAGTCCTCCTACGATGTCCAACAAACCTAATTTTAAGTCACCTAAGTGCAAGCCTACGAGTCTTAGCAGATATCGTATCGACTTCCTTTCATGCACGTCTGAAAAACGATGCGATAGGACATGATGATTATATAGAGTGAGATGACCAATCAGTGAAGAAGTAAACACCATGTGAGACAATGCCAGAAATATGGCGTCTGTTCATCTATTCGTTCGATATTTTAAATTTGTTTATTCGCTTATTCGTCTGTTCGTCTATTTGCCTGTTTGTACATTCATCTATTAGGCTGTTCGTCTTCTCGTTTATTCGTTTATTCAGCACTCATATATAAGAACACAGTGATACGAAAAACAGTGCACAGTGCTGTATGGCATATCCTATCATAATTATACATCTTGCTCTAAGTGACACGGAAAAAAGGCGATTATATACATATCTACAGAGATACATCTAATAAGGAGATATAAATTATCACTCTCTCTCGAAGGAAAATGCCAGAAGTGAATACTTTTATAGGTTCTTTGGAAATATTTAACCTTTACATTTACGCCATCGATAAACTATCGGCTTATTTGACTATGCAAATTTGGCATCTAAATCTTAGATATTTTATTAATATCATATTGTTATGATTGAATGCATTATAGAATGATCTAACTCTGTTTAATCATATTTTTAATGATTGAATGCATTATGGAATGATCTAACTCTGTATAATCATATTTTTTATGATTGAATGCATTATGGAATGATCTAACTCTGTTTAATCATATTTTTTATGATTGAATGCATTATGGAATGATCTAACTCCGTTTAATCATATTTTTAATGATTGAATGCATTATGGAATGATCTAACTCTGTTTAATCATATTTTTTATGATTGAATGCATTATGGAATAATCTAACTCTGTTTATTCATATTTTTTATGATTGAATGCATTATGGAATGATCTAACTCTGTTTAATAATTATAAAAGTATTTTACTTATAAAAATATATACACAAGTACTCCTGAAGTACTACTGAAGATAATATTACAGTAAAATATTATAATGGTAAGCACGGAGAAAAAAAGAAAAATATAAGTTGTGAAAGGGTCGTAATTATGTCATAGATATCAGTGTTTTTGTATTTCAGATAAGGATGAAATATGCGGTGATCCGTCTAGACGTATAGTATCTCTGCCAGCGAAATGCAAGAAGTTGACTTTCCTCAGCATGTACAATGCAAAAACTTGTCGCGGTAAAACTTGCGTGTCGAAAAGTTGCTTAACTACAAAAGGCAAAGGAGTGTCAAAATGTTGCCGGCCGAAGACATACAGCCACTCAACATTCAGCTGTGGAGACTTTAATTTTCCTGCAATTACAATCAATAAATGCGAATGCACCGCCTGCAAGTCTCATCCTACTTTAAACGCGGTTAGTGTGAAAGGAACAGTGGGAGAAATTGATGGGAAGAGAATAGTCATTGAGAGGGCCGTGGTCGCAGTAGACGGTAACGACATCACAGAGACTGACAACGATGGTACTTTCTTTCTTGAGTTGAATGTCAAATACGAACGAAGATTTGTTATTACGGTCAGATCGCGAGATGACGGAACACCAACGTTTGCCCCCCATGTCCATGTCTTGCGTCTTTCGCCGAATAACGCCCCCGAAACAATGGTGGTGAACATAAAGGTTAAACGGATCCAACTTCAAACTTTCGAGAGAGCTTCTTTTTACACTCCAGGAAACCAAGATAAGAAACCGATTGTAAGTTTTCATATTCCTGAAAAAATGAAAGGTGAAAAAACTGGGGATTTGCTGTCAAGTATTGAAATACTTGATGGAAGAATTGAGCGATCTATCATAGAAACACCAGGAGAGTTCATGACGATGGAAGATTCAAGACCAACGATCCTAAAATTTCAGGTAGTGTTCTCGGTGATGAACTTTGCAGATGAAGATCCCTATGCAAAGTTAAAAAAATGGGAATCTGGTGAAATCGGAGTCTTTCTACATAGAGACTATGTTGAAGTAAGTGCTGGTTTGGGAGTTGTGAATCGTATATACACGCTGAATGAAGAAACCGGATTCTGGGGAGTTACCTATAACCATGGTAGTTACAGAGAGGCACCGAAAAATATGAAATACATCGGCACGTTTAATCCATCGGCTGGAAAGTGGTTTGCTGTTGGCGTACCGCAATATGGACAGACGTGCCACGTTAAAATGCGCTCCTATATATCGGCATCACAAATGCAGTATCAACGTACGCGGGCTGATATTGTGACGTCGGTCCATACGTTGAACGCACGTTCATTATATATCCGCACGAATGCATACTTTACAGATAGCAAAACGCTGTGTGTCCCTGTAGTTTGTTCAAGCAAAATAAAATTTGCGAGGGCGTGGTCAATGGGAAGATTAGCGAAACCGGCGGAAGCCTCGGATGCTGGGATATCCTCTAATGAGGTAAATCACTTGGATCTGACAGTCAATGGCGAGGAGTCCATATACACAACCTCAAAGACATTAATTGGACCGCCCTCCGGAAATAGCCCTATATACTATGGTAGTCATGCAGGTAAATGTCATTCAAGCGCAAGCGATTCTGGCCATTTACAGTTTTACACGGGTCCTATATTTCCGCATGAACTGTCAATAAGACCGAGAGCCATTCTAGATGATCCCGATAGAAACAACCTGACGTGGTACCGGACCAGTAAAGCTTGTTATATCAAAATACGCCATTTCGGCGTCGACGATTCAAAGCTCATCTCTGTCACAAGCATCGGGGGGACTAACAATGATACAAAGGGTCAATTGTTTGGGATTCGCAAAGATAAAACGACGGACCGGACCGTATGCGTCGAATACAAATGTAGCGATGATATCCCGGGGGAATTTGTCGACGATACAAAGCTGCACGTGGAGGTTGTGGGAGATAGACATGATTGCCATGTTGTCGACGTTCATAAGGACATCGTTCATGCGCAAAAAATAATTACTCCGCCAGTCCCAAGGTTTATGAAGCGTAGTGGCAAATTTTATATTAGCAAGGATCTGAAATCTGATGTTATCTTTGTCAAGAAAAGCGAGGATGGTGTTGCCCATGCAAAACACCTGGCTTTTAATGCATGCGAAAAGAGTAAAAAGGCGGCAGTGAATATGAGGTGTTTCCCAAAGAATGGAGCGTAACCAGCTAGTTACATCACAATCAGGACCGTAACGTATCTTTAACACTCATGTAAAAACCTTTCAGAAAACTAAAACTCTTTAACAATAACTCTGAATAAACGTAAAAAAACACTGTACGTCTGCAACAAGATCACAATACAAGACTCACTTAACATACAATAATTATATTCTTGTCGGTTCAAACAGAAATGAAGTTTTTTTACTATATATTTTACAATTATGTTCTTGCTATTGATAATTACATAATCAGAGTCTATGACTCAATATACGTTATCCATCGTTACACACTAACCAGAGAGTCTAATAAATTGCTTATAAGTTTGTGTTATGTGGCACATAGGGCGGATAGCTCAGTTGGTCGAGCGCCGAAAGTGAAAGTTCCGAAACCAGGGCAATCAATACATGTGGTTTTTCCTTCGTATTCTTGCGGAATGTGCTATGCATTGTGTTATGTGTTCGCTGATGATATTGTGACAAGCCGCTTAAAGTGGCTTTATAGTACGCTATAAATAAAAATATTACACCTTGCTTGTACTGTGCATTACAGTAATGATATAACCAGAGTCTCTGAGTTAATATACGGTACATTATTAGTATCATTATCCAGTAATTTTATATATCTTACATTTCAAACGTGTATGAAAGCAATACTGCTTGGTGGCACGCGCATTTCAAACCTAAAGTGTATATCCTTACGTTGTTATCACAGTAGTTTGTATGGAATAGTTATAATATGTGCCATAACGATTGGAAAAGCCTAAACTGTTTTAATAATGTCATGCTTGGTATAAATTTTTCTTTGTAAGAAAGTATGGCTCGATAAATGTTATTTTACGTCTAAATTACCGATAAAAGCATTTTTGATATGTCTGTCGTAGTTTCTACTTTTAACTTTTAATTACAATAAAACTATATGCGGACTTGATTTTGTTTTTATGTTTTAATTCTTTTGTCAATATAATTATTTTAATAGAAAAAATTCAACACGCGAAGTTGATTGTAAAGATAGGCCTAAATGAACAGCTAGAGGTGAACAGCAAAAACGAACGCACGAGCTTTTGTTAACGATTCCTGTTACCAGGGTAAGGTTTGGTACCGGCTGTTCGTTTCTCAGGTACGAGCAATGTTTTTAAGGTTAGAGAATCATAAACCAAGTTCTAAAATCCAAGTGAATATTCCTACCTATAGTAGCCATGGGGAGGAATAGCAATCATGGAAGGACAATAGGACGAGAATTGAGCTCTATTTGTTGGCTTACTCACTGAATTAAGCCCCTTTGAAACTAAGCTAGATGCGTGGTGGTAAGATTGTTGAGATTAAAACTTATAGAACCGTAGGTCGGTCCACGGTTTAGCCTATACACGACATGTCGCCTTTATGGTAAAATATATAAAAATGAATCAATTATATTAATATTAGAATAAATTGTGTATGAAATTATGTGTCTCTTGGAGTATGCTAATTAGATAGTAAAATTATGGGTTTTAACGTGAGGATATTTATTAATTAACCGCTCCATATTAGTACTTGGATGACTGTACTTAAAAAGGGCGAAAGCGCTGTTTTAGTTCTTATTTGCTAAAGATACTCAGCTTCAATGGCACCTACAATATTGTCCTGAGGAAATTTAGGATAGACTAACCTTCATGACTAATCGTTATCAGATTTCGAGCACAAAAATTCGGCTATTTCTCTGTCGCGTTAGGCGGGGAAAAAATCCCAGAGTGGCGCGGATTGGAACTCGCAAGATCTCGCAAGAAAGGGCGCGTTTCTCACCGGCGCCACTGACTATACAGACAACTGATATACTGCTATAAACATAATTTTTTTCATTCCCCACCTGCGTACTGCCGCATAAAAATTTCTGATGTAAGCATGAAATAAATTTGGTGAAAGCGATGGAGTGCAATCGAATGTGGCTGGACATATTATACAACAAAAAATGATATATATGATGTATCACTTAGATTTCTAGGTTCACGAATGCGTTCTTTTAAGAATGTAACATTGTACGGCATAAATCCGAGAAAACACGGATGAACAAGATCATCACTCGTGTTTTATATAGCTCTGTGTTTAATTTCACATGTATAGAAAAAATCTCTATATAGTCAAAAGATGCTAGACGATGTGGTATAGGTGATAAAATAAAATTGTATGTACGTGCATAGTTCGTTTAATTAGGATTAGGCCGATTACCAAGGTAATCGTTGTGTAAGCTAATCGTGATCCTTTACAATGCCAGCGTATGTGGTTAACACGATATAGAGATTCGCCTCAGTTATAAGGGATGAGGTAAACACCGTAGTGAACAACTCACAGGGTGTGTGTAGACAATTGGTGTGAATAGACCATCCGTCTATTCTCACAACTGGATCCAAACGTCAACAGACAGCCTACATATATCGCACACGCCACTAAAGTCTGTGATGGGTAATGATTGTTTACAAAGAGTTCACGAGATCTTGGAGTGCTTAGAACTATAGAGACCACCCAGAGAGCATCTGAAGCACAGTCACATAAGAGAGAAAAAGCCTGACATCACCACAGCGTAAGGGCTACCCAGATCACTACGGGCAGACGGGGGGTTTAAGGCGCTTTTAGTATGAAAAGCGCAACATATAATATACTGGCTAGAGCAGGAATTGATGCAGGATCTTTTGGCTTCGTGTTCAACTACCTAACAACTACGCTGACTGTCCCTACTTGCGTGTTGAAGGAAAGATCAACACTCGTCGACTAATTGTGCTGAAAAGTGGACTATACGTCCACGAGACAATACTTAAATTGCTTTCTGAGACGTTAAAAATGCAAGACTTACTAATTTATGAAAAATACTTTACATTACTTATTTATGATTTCGAATAGGGCATTTCTGGTGAAAGTCATAGGGTAGCTAGGTTTGAAAGAATGGATAAAATCAGACCCAATGATTACATTTGTAATCAGCCTAGTTCTACCAACCATCGCAGTAAAATATAAGCTGTCGGTTGTGCGTGTGGTTTTCATCGTTGATGTTACAACGAGACACAGTCGATGTCGGGTAGGCTATTACGTGTAAGCGTAGGTTGAATCAACAGTAATATATATACACACACAGATTCATGGAAGCCAGAGACGTGTTGAGCTTAGCTGTAGTTTTTTCTATCTTACCTCTGTTATGGGTCATGTACGTTAATAAATTTTATACCACTCTTTAGAATTAGTTTAGCTGCATATTTTAAGTTAAAATTGGTTTTTAAAATAAATATTTGCTGAACTGCAGGTGTTAAGTCAGAAAATTGAATGGTCTATTGGTATTTTTTAGTTAAAATTTACCCTCGTAATTCAGTATTATTGTGTGAATCACTTATATTCTTTTGTATGGACATTGTGTCAGTCAATATATATTGCCAAATTCTGTATCCACAGTCTCTTTTTTGACCTGAGTTCAATTTCTTCTATACCAGTCTGACCTTGGTCTTTGATCACCGTGCGCAAATACAGTCGGGCAGATGTCACTTACCTAAGCGTTGAGTTGTACTTTTCATTTCTTCCAAGCTGGACTTTTAATGCGCTAACTCACTTTTATCTACGAACGCCTATTATCTTTACAACCACTTTATGCCAGCTGTGTAACTTTATAGTCTTTTCATCAATCTATAAAACAAACGGCAGTTTGAGTTTATTGACATTTGAGCATTCCGTTAGTCATTTTCATATTTTCTTCCATACGATCCTGCCCAGGTTGCGTTAACTGATTTCAAATGGCATTTGGTATCATCGCCCCATCACCAGCTAGGACCAGCAACACAATGATACCGCAGCTTCTTGCTCTCTACGCTATCGTCATCACCGACCTCAAACAACCTTTTACACCTGAAGTTGGAAATCTTCCAACAATAATTACAAACTCCCACCATCGACGTACAAATTCCGACTCCACCCGCAGCAAAAACAACCTGCTCAGTTTCGTCAATCAACATTCATCCCAGTGTAGTGGAACACTGATAGCTGCCATTATCTTACCGCATGTCATAAATCTTCTCATGGAACAGTTGACAGAAATAGCTCCTTGCCCCTCCATTCATCCAGAACAAACAATCCTTACAAACTGAGCAAGACACCCACTGTTAATATAAACTGCCTAACATCCATCCCGCTAATAAAAACTGAACCGCCCAAAGTTTTCAAATTCGGCTCTATAAAGGCACGCTCAGTGAATTCCGCGAACTGATAGCATATCAATCACTTAACGTACTGTTCCAAACAGAAACCTGGCTTTCTAATGATGGCAAAAATGGAACAACCACTTTCGACCTCCTTCCATGTGGATACGAAATCCACAGCAAACCTCGACTTACCGACACGATAGGTGGTGGTGCCGCTGTTATCTACAGGAGAAACTTGTAGACTCTTACCTCCTGAATAACCTGACATTGTTAATATTAGATCGTTTGAATTCACTGAACCTGTGCTATCCTTAAATAACCGTCTCACATCCACACTATGTACATATCGTCCAGGAAGGCTATCCATATCTTCATTTTTAGATAACGTTGAACTAATTTTTATCTCTATGATCTGTTACATATACACATGCTGGGCCTCACCCTGTAATATTTTTTACTTATTGATAACCGGAGATGTTAACATACACATTGAAAAACTCAGCAATTCACCGCCTCTAAAGCTCTCCTTCATACGTTTAGCATTAACCTTGTCTCATCTGAGAGTACTCACGAGGCTGGTTACACTCTTGGTATTGTTGCTCTTACTCCCATTCTATGTCTACGCAGTTTTCAGACCCGTTTATACTCATTTCCTGATCATAAACTTCTCGAATTTGAGAGGTCAAGTCAACGAAACCGGATAAATAACGGATTTACCTACAAAAACATAAGAAAAATAGATCCACAATCGTTTAAATCTATGTTAGAGGAAAGGAACATCTGGCCTGCCCACGAATAGAGAAATCTTTATACTTTCCATCAGAGAATCAACAAAAGTTATTTGGCAAAAATGACTACGGTTCCAATTAGATTGAAAATTCGACATCATCACAACGTAATATGAAATTTTCGGCCAAATTACTAGAAAGGATGATCCCACTCAGACAATGCCTATCAACATCCCACCTGAGAATCTTTTGATAGAAAGATTATGATGATGATGATGACGATAAGGATGACGATAATGGCAACGGTAACGGGGACGACGACGATAATGAAAAGGAAATGATAATGACAATGACGATGGCGGTGATGCTGGTGATGCTGATTCTGATGCTGCCGATGACGATGATCCATAAAGAAATGTTTTCAGATATTGATCTGATTAAATATAACAGTCATTGCTGAATAGAACAGGCCAAAAATCGTCTGGAAACGAACGGTTTCGGTAACGTTTGGATGCGTCAAAGTATCGATAACGATAACTGACAGACCAATCAGACCAGACGTGGTTAAGCTGGTTCTGTAATGCTTCCAAGGGTCGGCTCTACAAACATATCAAGGAAGCCCGGTCTTTGGAGAAATATTTGCGGTTGGATTGCCCTGAGAAGTGTCGTGTAGCATTTACACCCTTACGTCTATTATCCCACAACCTCAGAGTAGATCGAGGTAGATGGGAGAGGCCAAAACTCCCCATCAGAGAACGTCTGTGCTAATACAGCACAAAATCGTCACATATTGACGACGAGTATCACGACATACTTAGGTGTGAACAATTCGATGATGTACGTAAACATTAATTTTGATTAAGAATTATTACAGGGCGAGACCCAGAACGTGTAAATTTGTCAAACTGCTGACGACCAACAATAGGAGCGACCTGTCCAGATTAGCCAGATTCGTTTCATCAATATTAAAGGCGAGGGACAAACTTTTATATGTAGAAGGATCCGTGTATTTTTGTATTTAATCATTATCCACAATATATATGTTGAGTATTTCATATAT
>WURV02145970.1:0-18424 GCA_011762755.2 Epimenia babai
ATCCCGGTACATATCCCGGTACATATCCCGGTACATATCCCGGTACATATCCCGGTACATATCCCGGTACATATCCCAGTACATAACTTGAAATAGTTAAAAATAGCAACCTTTTTGGGTAACTGAAATCATGATTAATATGAGTTTTTGTGCACGGAGCATCGCACATCCGGTGCAATAAGTACATTTGTACTTGCGGTATACCTTAGAGCATCTTCACGTTGTGCGAATTGTTGAAAAACCTGTCGGCCAACTTGTTGAAATGTAGTTTGACGTCTTCACACCGTCAAACTTGTCGAAAACAAACAGTCGATATAGCTTTCGGGGCAGTGGTGACTGAGAGAATTAATAATCAAACTTCATCCAATGAAAGTCGACCAAGAATATCCCGACCTCGTCATTGGTTGAAGCTTCCAACAACCTTCACAACAAGTTGAGAGTTTCGAACATGCTCAATTTTTCTCGCAATGTTGGGGCTTTTGTTGCTCAAGTATGTTGGTGGTGACTTTGATCATACAAGTTGGCCAACAACACGCAGAGTGTGAAGGCACTATAATAGCAACTTGTAAAACCAAGTAGTGTGAAATCTTAAATCTGATGACATTTTCACGTTATAATGATAGTATTCATCACTGATAAAACGAATACTACGTGTCATTTGTCCTCGAAATACACGTTGTATTTTTCATAGTCGTATTGCGGCTCGCAATTACGCGGCTTTGGCATCAAACCTGCAATGTCATGATAAATTTTATGCTAAAATAGTCAAAAAGAAACCCCAAATTGGATTTCCCATGTTTGTGTAGCGATTCACGAGGTTGCATTAGTGTAGGAGTGAATTAAAACGCATCGGTAATGTAATATAACACATACTGGCTTGCCCTAACCAAGTGAAAATATTAGCGGAAATTTGGTTAACCCAAATAATTCCACATCTTTTTGCCACTGAGAGCGATTAGTTAAAATTGGCTTCAAGTAATTTAATGTATCAAGGGTGGAGTTTACTCATTTTCTGATAGGTATCGCATAGATTGGATCAAATAATCAATCTGGTGAAATAATTTTGATATTTCCCTGGTGATATTTCCCAGAAGCGGTGATATAAACTTAATTAAAATAACACTGTGATAATCATACAGATTTCACATGATTGGATGAATTTCATTTCACGGGCTGGAGATATTAATAGCTATAAATAAAAGCCAAACAGACCTCGAGATGTTCCCATGACTATTAAAAACTTGAGAGTTTTCACTCTCAACTAAGTTGACTCAATGATTCGTAAAACTGAATAAAAAACAATCAACTATTCATTGCATCGTATTGATAGACAAAAGAAAATTCAATTAAATTAATGTTAGTTATATTTTTAATTCAAAAATGTAATGGCCATAGCAAAATTTAATGACAAATGCAAAAATCTGTATCATCTAATACAAATACAATTGAGCAGTTTTAGGGATTTTATAACGAAAAGTAAAAAGAATCAACGATCAAATAGTTAGTATTAACCCCCACACCCCCTTACAAGGGCGGCGACTAATGATTGATGATTGTTGACAAATGACAAAGGTCTATGGCTAACATCTTACGACAGAGAAAATTTTTAGGAAAACTTATTAGCGTTGGTAAATAATTATCTCCCCTGCTTCTGCTGACAAATACTGTATGTAATAAAATCTGAATTACCCTTAAGCTGAAAGCTATACAATAAATAATTTGTAAGAATTACCTCAGCAAATACAAACATTGGCAAGTGTACCCCCTTTGATGCATAACGAGGCGCCAAACACAAAAAAAAACAAATTGAACAATAAAAAGACAAACGGAGGAACAACTTCTGCCAATCTATGATAGTTTTTAATAAAAAATTTTAGCCTAGGATAGACAAATTGGTTTCAGTCAAATTAGAAGAACTCTGCAAAGCATTTACTCTGAGCCCGTCAGTATACTGACCGGCACGGCGCGCCTGTCGGATGAGTTTCTTTATTCTTATTTGTTGAGTGTTACACAGGCCAGACACGAAGCGCGATACAATCGTGCCATCTGCCTGAATGAACTGCCTCAATATCAACACATCCTGTAACATGGCTGCATCGTGAGTGATGTAGGCATGTAAAATTACTTTACTGAAAGTGTTTATTGTGAAGATATCAAATCAGAGGGAGGTTTCGAAACGTAAAACAACATGAAAACATATTACTAGGTCACTCAAATCAAAGCTGGAGAGAAATGCACAGGAAAAACCTATACCCCTGATCCTCCCAGCAGGGGTATAGGTTTTTCCTGTGCTTTTCTCTCCAGCTATCGATAGAACCACATTGGCTATCCTAATTACCATCACTGAAATCAAAGGGAGGTATAGAAACATAAAATAACATGAAAACATATTAGAAGTCACTCAAAATCGATATTTAGAAAACATAAATTACCATGTCCGAATAAAGTAAAGGAGAAGTGCAACATTTATAAACCGCAAATATCAGAAAGGCTCTCAGATGCGGTTTACAATGAATGTTTATCTCAGCTTATCCAGCACATATACAATACCTTAGACACCAAAGATGATATTGAGCGTCTACCCATTTTGAAGATGGATTTTGGGAAAAATCGGGAAAATAGATGACTTGCTGTGGATCATCGCAGAAAAGCCGATAGGTGGATGGTCTCATGCCAGGTCCACCAACATGTTAAATTTATCGTGCTTATCAGTAATACCTTAGCCATCATCTATGTGCTATAAGTAATAACACAAAAAATTTAGCCAAAAATATGAAGACTCCTTTATTTAGATGCTGATGCAATAGTTTTTGTGTAAAATACATACGCTATAATGAACAGTGAGATCAAGTCGGCACAAAGGACAGGCAGTTTGTGATTGTACTTGTAGAAAGTTGTCTTTAGAATGGGATTCTACATAGTTCCCTTCTACCTACAAAGTAGATACATCATTATTACTTAACCAACTTAAATACTCCTCATATACAAACCCATGTAGAACATGGGAATTTATAAAGAAAAAAAGCTATATGGATTGCGCAAGACAAACAAACAACTTCCATGCTTATGCTAATAATACACTTAATATTGATCAATATAATATTGAAGAATTTAGTGTGTCTAGATTTAGTCTAAAAAAGTAATATATTATAAAGAAATATAATATATGAAAAATCACATACCAATGCATTTATAAAGTGTAAGGTAATACTTACTGTTGTGACATTTCCTTCAGTAACTACATTAACTGAAAAAGAAACATTTTTCAATATTTTAAAATGCACCTTTTGAAGAAACCTCCTACAAAAGCTTGTGATGCTAGTCTTAATAGAAGACGTAAAGATGCTTCTTTTTATTTTTCATATTTCACCTACCACATTCCCTGTGTAAAAATACTTGTTAATTTATATAGGGTACTCTTCGAAAATTAATATATCATTATATCATCACTATATAATAAAAATATCAGTTGGTATAGTATGACACGTGATAAAAATCTGGCAACTATCATTGACTAAGATGCGTATTACAGAGATCTAACCAATGTTACAATCACTCTCAAAAGTTTCTAGAGTACATTTTCCATCGTTTTTTTTTCCGTTGAGTCATTATTGTTCATATTCATAATTGTTTAAGTGCTATTTTATCGACTGTTGTTATATATAAATTTTATAAATAAATTATGTTCTTACGTTGGCTAACTGATCTTTGATCTATCATGATTAAGAATACATACCTTCCTTTAAATAATTCTGTCTCGTAGTTGAAAAATTCAAATTTGTGTATGCGATGGGTAATGTCTTAGATACGAATTGTGAAGCTTTACTAGGATCGTAACTATATATTTTCGAAATCATCGATGGGAAAAAATTACTGAGAATGGATGTGTTACGTTTAAAGCATAACGAAAATACGCAAGTAGCCATGTTTTTCCCGGGGTTATGTCCCTTAATCATGTTACGGTAAATTGTGGGAACAACAAACTGGAGCATTTTTTAGGTACCATAACTGTAACTTTCACAATAAGGGCTCAATCATTAAATATTCCGAGCCCTCTATTCATTATACGTAGTTCAGACATCAGGCTCCTTTTAACTTACATACTTAAACTCAAATATGTTTGTTTGGACATGTTTTTGAGTACATGTCAATTTTCACATTAAATTTACATTGTAGATTGGTTGATTATCGTACTAATAAAATTATTTCCCATTCAAATGAATTGTAGCATTTAACGGGAATATTGAGAGAATTATGACTTGTATGAATGATCATGTCGTCTGACTAAATATATCAGCTTGTATGTAAAAGCCATACAAAATTATTCAACTATAATTAGGAGGAATAAAATCATCGTTTTTGCACTGTATTTCAACATTTGTGTAGAAATATACTACACTAAGTATTGCATCACGTAGCACGTGCCGAGTAGCCAAAGAGAAAAACAGTTGGAAATTACGAATATATTCTTGCAGGAAGAATAATCTGAGTCATAACACCATTCAAACATCTTGATATATATTTAACAGAATAATACAATATATTAATAAAAAGTCACATCAGATGGATCAGCGAATTATAGCCTAAAACCCCAACACATTTATCTGAGGAATATCGTCCGGAAAAGCACATAAATTTAGATTTACTTAAGTAAAGACCTTCTTTGGCCAGATATTTTTATTGACAGAACGCCAGAGTCTGCTCACCGCGCCTCGGTGATATTTTGACTATAGACACAATAAATATACACAGAATGTCGGCTTATCAAAACAGATGTATAATCACCCAAAGATATTCCCGAAAAAGTGTCGATATGCCTAAATTACTGTGTAAGGTTTTTAATTTGACACCGTGTTGGTTTCGGCTAGTGTACGATCAAGACAATCATCGATAGTAAGTCCATGTATGCTAACAACATAATCGTAAATGGGGTTAGAAAATGTGGTTCTATAAATAGATGAAAAGAAATGCACAGCAAGAACCTATATCGCTGATGGGACTCGAACCCACGACCTCCAGATACCGGTCTGGTGCTCTACCAACTGTCGCTCCCAATAGCCCCTGTAGCTCAGTTGGTAAAGCACCAGACCGGTTATCTGGAGGTCGTGGGTTCGAGTCCCATCAGAGGTATAGGTTTTTCTGTGCATTTCTTTCCATCTATGCTAACAACGGTATTTCGAAGTGGAAGCAGTCGAAACAACTGCATTACTATGACTAAAACTAGCGAGGCGCGGATATCAAGTAGGTTTTTAGCTATTATCATCATTACTTATGTCCCGTGTGTCCTTGATACGGCAACGATTGTCATTTAGCAATCAGTGATCTCGATAATATATCGCTATTGTCTACAAAATTCTAAAATAAGAGTGAGAAGGCCATTTTACGGCGGACGAGATACGATGAAGATGCAGCATTCACAGCATACCGAGTTTCTCTTCAGATTTACTCCCTGAAAGACAGACGAAACCTGATTCACTCAATCTCTCAATCAGACGTATAACATAATATATCAAAAGATTTCAAATATGTGATGTTTGTTCATCCAATTTCTATCGCCTGCCGATGATTATTGTCTGGAAACTACGCCCTCCCGCGTAATATTTACTACAGAAAATTAATGCCTACTTCACTTCCCAAAATTGTTATAACTATACCTATACTATTTAGAATACGCTGTTAGCCTATACAACGTAATAAGACACCACAATGCTTATTCGTAGAGTATTAGTGCAATTCAAAGTAACGGGAGAATAGCTGAAAACTTTTATCTTCATGAAAGTTTGCAGATCATTATATACTATATGGCTGGGTCAACATATCCATCAAACGTCGCCATTTCCAATAGTGAAAATCTGTTTTTATTCTGTTAAATAACTACATGCGAAGAGCAAGTCCGCCTTCGTAGATCGGTTTCTGATAGGAGCGTTAATTTTTTGTCAATTACTCTGCAGCGCAGTGTATAAAACGGCATTTTCTGAATTAGATGAAGACAACTCACGGTAAATTTTGCGCCGTCGCTGTGTGTGGTCCGAGTCGGAGAAAGAGCGGTCCGCTACCAATACTGTAGGGTGGCTACCGACAAGTTCACGCGTTACCCTCAGCATGCGGCCCGTCCCGTACGACGTGTCGGGAGAGACGTAGTGTACGTTAGGGCTGCTGTACGTACTCGCCAGACCGTGCGCGCTGCGCGATCCTTTAAACTGCGTCCCCAGACCTGAGCCCCGCAAAAAAGTAAATTGAAGTAAGTGAATTAGGCACTTACTTTACCCGCACTGTAACGCCGCTTGTGCAGCTTGGCAAATGATGAATTACGACGGCTCACAGGGTCGTGGCAGCTGTATGCCAAGTGCCGATAAGTCACTCACAAATTTACTTTCCCAGTGTATATTAATTTGCGTTGCCACTACAAAATTTCACCGGCACTTATTTATGGCAAAGTCGACCAGAACAATTGGGATAAAGTACCTTGCCCAAGGATACAACACAATGGTATTGTCAGGATTCAAACGGACTACCCTCTGATTCCGTGGCCGGCACTCCACGATTTATTCATGGTATACCGAGTTCGATTTTGAACCCATTCCCTTGTGTTTCTAGTTGATCATAGTAACTATAAGTTTGTGAAGTGTCTTTGATCACCATGTATTAAAAGGGCACTATGAATCAATCAAATTTCACTTCATTTCATTTCTACAACGTTGCTCTTCTGTCCACAATAACAGCTATACCTATGTTATAGGTACTTACGGGTATAGTACTTAATCTTCGACAAACAGCCACATCGGATGTCACCAAGGTGCAATAATAATTATGTATAAATATTCTAATAATTATTAATATAATAATTCTGTGGAATTGTTGTCTTAAAAAGTCATAATAAATTATAGCGACGCCGTTGGATTCGATTTTCCATTTGAATCTTTACCAGTTCAATTAGGATTTGCAGAAATCACAGTCAGTTTTGTTTCTTTTACCTAAGATTTTATTCTAATTAAAAAGATATCCGGATCGAACTCAAAAATATCCATTGTATTGCTGTCGGCGCAGTTTTTCGGGCATTATTTGTATTCTTTGTATTTGTATTTTAATGGTTGCTTATGCACGACGACTACTAAATATACGATGCTGCTTATTAACCAAACAGGAGAAGTAAATTATTATTCACTGTTTTTCATGGTCTGTAAATCGGGATGGCAAATAATCAGCGAGTCACCTCGTAATGTGTAAGTCAGTTGCATTTTATGAAGCTCGATATACATAAAAAACCAGGGTAATTAATGGGTCACGTACCTTCAGACATCGTCCTGACGGCGCGATAGTCACTGCTGCGATCCGTCACGAAACTGGTATCGGCGAGCTTGCTCGGGGAAGAGGCAAATGTAGTGTCTTGTGATGGAGAGGTGTTGAGCGAAGACGTTCGAGGGTGGACCAGGTGCAAGGAAGCTAGCAAATAACATCAATGTTTGTATGAAGACAGCGCCATTCACCGTGGGAAACAAAGACATTCATTGCACGAGAAGGATTTCACGCACTTGATCTATCAGGGAATCGATTACGTATTCCCGTAGGACGACGATACGTGAACGCAATCGTGTAAGCTATCGCGCGGAATCACTCACGGTAAAAGAAAAACATTTGATAATAGATTGGAAGTAACTCTTATTTTTTGTCAATATTGATAATAAAACGATAAACAATAGAATATCTACTTACTCCTAAAAAGGCCAACTCTCCACGTCCTTGTGACCGTGTTGTTGTGTATATAACCGTGACCGTTGTGTGTATAAACTCTACATGCCCCGGCTATTCACAGTGTTCTTTCATGTTAAGTATGTTTGTAATGTCGGCAAATAAGTACACTTTAATCAAATATATTTCATTTCATTTTGATTAACTTTTCAATATCTTCTGAAATTTTTTTAGTTTACATGCTAAAGCTAAAATTCTATTCTAGCACGGTTATTTTACTTGTCTTACTCGGATCATAATCGAAGCCGCAATCGTTGCAGGAGGCGTTGTTCTGGTGCTGATGCGAGGTTGGCGTGCTATATTTGTTGCTACCCTGATGCGGTACTGCGTAGTGGTATGATTTTTTAGGTGTGGTCTGGAACTCGGTGGCCTGGCGCGGAAGTGTCTGGCTCAGTCGGCCACCTGCACGCAGCAAGTGGCCGTTTCGGTAGCTTCTGTCCAGCGTGATTCTGTCTGCCGCTGATAGGTCGGCTGTGAGTGAGATACGCTGAGATAAAGAATGCTCGTCTCAAAGAGTATGGAATTTACGGTATATTCTAAAATACGTACGACCCAAACGTAAACAAGTATTTTGATGCAGATTTGCAGATCGCATATGTAAAGAAATGAAATTTGTAGCGCCATAGACTCCCGTACGATCTCCTTCTTTGACCCCCCCCCCCCCGTTGTCTATATTCATGTCATCCCGACTGCCTAATGCAAGGACGTTAATGGTGGTAGCCAATGTGGTTCTATAACTAGTTGGGAAGAATTTCACAGAAAAAACCTATACCTCTGGTCCCATCAGGGGTATAGGTTTTTTCTGTGCATTTTTTCTACCTTATACAAGGACGTAATCAATTACTCGTAGTGAATGTAATATATAGCGTATTATACATCTATCGAAGACGTAAACAGGTGTGTAAATTACACAGTGATTACACGTGATTACACAGTGTAATCATTAAATGTTATGGAAACCTTCGATAATAAACTCCACGACAAAGTATAGATTAAACGGCCGGGCTCATTGTTAATAATTTGTTTTTGTCAGTAGAGATATTGTAAGAAAGTTTTATGCATGTCCGATAAATAACTATACATTGCATAAAGCATATCTAGATTTGCTCACCGGGGTCTGACACTTTTATATACGAGACGCGCCCGTTGGGTTGAAGCGGAGACGGTCGAGAAGATACCGCTTGCCCGGACAGGGCATGGCTGCTACGACTGTCGGATCTATGTACCGATGAATCACCTGTAATATAAATCACCTAAAATCTGTAAGTAAAACGTACGTGTATTTTTTCTATATAACTCGCTATGTGGTCTTTATAACATTACCTCACCCTATATATACATAATTCGATTATATGTACGGAGCTATAATGACTCGGTATTCTACACATAGACAGTTTCTCCGTAAGTATCCAATATAGACCTGCGCTCTCTCGCCATTTATCCTGTCTCTTGTTTCCGCCCATCTTCCCAACCATCCTTTCCCTCCTTCCATTCTCTTCGCCCTCCTATCCTCTCCCGTTTCTTTCTCTCCCTCTCCCTTTTCTTCTCGCTACCCCTAATTCTCTTCGTATCCATAATTCCCTCTTTCTGCTCCGTCTGTTTCTCACATTTTCTCCTTTGGGTGTGATCTGTGTATGTCTGTCGCTGTATTTGTGCTATTTCGATATCCATATCAGTAGGGGGATTTTTCTACTTTTGTCTGTATATTAATAGCCATATACATAAATGCTTTCACAAAATAGTAATATATACAGAACGATAGATAAAAACCACAAGAATAACATACGTACCGTCTTTGAAGCTCATGTGCTGATAGTCCGGCGACTTTATTTCGACTACAATGTGTACAAGGAAAAACACTAGTAAGATGGTGAGGGTAATGAGAAGACCAAAAGCAAGAGAAGCGTCCGAGAATTCGCCCGCGTACATGTGATCTTCGTGCAAAGCTCCCACCAACGGCCACGTGATCCAGACGAGGATAACGAGAAGCAATACAAACGCGACCGCGCGCCGCTCGAAAACGTCCAATGTGCTACCGAGTTTACGCTTGAATACGCCCCAGAGGGATATAAGAAAAACTACTAAGATGATAACCATTATGTAAGTTAATGCGTAGACGTGGTTAATAAAGTCTGTCCTGATTAAAGCTGCCCAAAAGATCGGCTGCATGGACGAACCCGTGTAGTGATTGCACATCCAGAATTGGTTGTCGTTGTTTGTGGCAGACACGTGCTTGGGTCTGACCGTAAATAACCAAAAGACTAAAATGGCTACTTCCGCTCCCAGCGCAAAAAGAAACAAAATAACTTGCGGTAAACGATATTTCAAAATGGACGACGGTTCGACGTTCCACATGTTGCGAGGTTTAATGCTGAATCTTAGCGAAAATAGAAGCAGGACCGAAAAGCAGACGGCGTAAGAAAACCCGACGCCGACCCGGGTGATTCCACACGTAACTGGTGTCGGGACCACGATGAAAGCGTACGATGTCAAGTAGCCGCAGATGATTCCAAGCAACATCGTCAACCTCATGAAGACAAATTGTATCACGCCGTTGTAGCCGTAGTAGATACACACGATGAGTAAAGCAAGCGCGAGGAGAATTCCCAGGCTGGCGATGACAGCGACGGCAATGTCCCAGCCGTGTCCGTAAAATTGGAAACGAAGCCCATATTCCGACGAGTTGCGCGTTACCTCGGACTCGCCGTTGATCCCTCTGCAGTACGCGTGTCCACGTGGACATGACGACGTAATGCTGACCTCGTTGAGTTCATCATCGTAGAATTTGATTCGCCGAGATTCGCCTAACAACGATTTTGAGTTCATCTGTAAGTAAAATATCAACATGATGCTCAATTCTGGATTACTTTACCAGGTATTCATTGTCAATAAATTTTCCCATAGGCTTATTGCGTGCATTTATTTCGGGCTTTTTCACAAGTGCTTCAAAAAAACCTTTTTCAAAACACTAAAATCTGGTTGGTGAATATTAAGCTACGAATGCCCGCTCATGTTTCTAACAAATGATATACTATATAAATTGTTTGATTTTTTAGCACAAATAAACGAATAGCGGGACCTCTATATATGTATTTATATGCTAAATAATTGCAGGGAAAATTTATATGAGAAGATTCTGAGCTGGCGGTTTTGCCACGTATAATTATCTTCGTGTGTCTTCTTATGATCCCCTCTAAGTAAGCCCGCTCATTACTAAGTGTACGACGCTAAGCTGTTGTCTTGGACCCCTCCTGCTTATCTCTTTGCAACGAAAGCATTTGTACTGTTCATTACTGTTTTAGTGTTAATTTCCATGTTTTATGTGTGCGTTATTTTCTGACGTTGCTTAGGCCATAACAATGTTGTCATGTAGTGTATTTTTATTAATGTAAAGTGTGTTAGAGAGCAAAGCTATCTGTGAACTTTGAATCCAATATATTTCATTCCCATCTCGTTATTCCATTGGCTGGATGCTCGGAATTGTGTGAATAGATCTTAGATGGATGAGGCGAAAAGAGGGGACAGATATAGGAATATAAGATTTGAAAAAAAAAACTGGAACAGTCTACTTAAGCGTGTACTGTAGATGATGTACTCTATTAAGCTTAACATTATATACCTTAACGATCCGAAACGAGCCGACGTCTTGCACTTGCGTTACAGTCAAGCTTGACGACTGGGGACCAGAAGATGCCGACTCGAACAAGCGCGTTTTCATATCAACAAGTTTCGCAGTGCGCATCTTTGCAGGAAGATGATTAACCATTTCATTTTTGTCGAATAATCGCTCGCAGATCTCTCCGGCGCAAAGTGACTCCGACACAGCCTTAGCTGCCATTAACAGCGCATCCACGGCTTGGGGTATGGCAACGATATCGGCTGGAATACGCGAGCTTAAATCGTCGAATTCCTTTTTGACATCGCACATTCTATTGTATATACGCGACTTGGCTGTGCTGTTCGGCAGTCGACAATTAAAACGACTTTGCCAGTAGTCTTGAAGCGTTTCGCTCTCAGTATTCGACGGGTTTAGGCGGTAAAAATGTCTCCGTAAATGGTCTGCGTACTCGGATTTATAATGATCGTAGATGTCGGGTATAAGGGAAACCAACCCGGCGAAACTCTCTGGTCTAATAGACGTTGATTTTATGGCGTCGGAGACACGAAAGCCGTACGAACTCGGCGTAATAAATATGAAGTTATAACGTAAAAATGGCCAGAGAATATCGATCTGCGAATTTTGGGCAAGACAGAGGAGAATTCGTGCATCTTCGTATGCCTTTAATTGATTCGCGACGTGTTTAATTGTTTCGGCGTTCTTGACCAGTTTTTCGGACCGGATAATATGAATATTACGAGTTTGTGCTTCTTTTATGAAAGCTATGTATGCGGATCTCCCGAATGCGTCGTCTGAGTACACGACGACAACGTATTTCCATCGGTGTTTGTTCACAAAAGACGCCATCGAAGCAACCTCGCTTGAAGCTGACGGAAATAAATGAAAGCTTTTGGCGTCCTTTTCAAGATCCGGAACTCCCGTGGATGTTATGAGATTTACTTTATCGAAGTGTTCAAATAAATACATCGAATGATAGACCAGTTGACTGCTGTGCGGTCCTATGTATGCTAGAACCTTTCGGTGGTCGACAGCAGCGCTTGGTCCGGACGCGTTAAAACCAACGGCGCAGTTTTCAAAGTTGTTCAGTTCTCGGAACATTTTCGTTTTGTCGCCGCACGTATCAAATACGAGGCCTCGTATTTCCGCATTTAGCCGGCAATTCGAATCTGTTCGGTGTCGATGTGAGCGTATAGCCCACGTGAATGCCTCAACAGCCATGGCTCCTTCTCGCGTCACGTTGCCGCATTTCGAGCCGCGAACTCGTTCGCGAACCGGCAATATGGCTCCGATGTACACGTGACCCGAGACGTTCAACGCTACCTCCGATTGGTTCGCGTGAAAGACGAGCAAATCGAGCGATTTCGATGGCTTGCATAATTGTTGCGGCATCGCAAAGGGCAGAGAAACGAGCAAAACGAGGTACTGCCAGGGTATCATCTGATGAGAACATAATCTATTCAACATCGATATTATGTAAAAATGTACATTATTTTATGGAATAGACAGGTCTCTACCATCTATCTCCAATACTCTATAGTTCATGGTGCGAAAACTTACCTTTATCTGCTCGTAATACAGTACGTCACTAAAATTACATTTCACCTGCTATAATAGTTCAATTTTAACACATGCACAGTCGCGTGGCAGCAGTTTCTACCCCAATCGACATCGTCATTTACAAGAACCGATGACACGGCGGGTAGACCCCCTAACACACGTGTAGGTCGCCGGTAAATTTCTGTCCCGATGATAATTTTATGCATAATTGCCGAATAATTTCTTGTTTTATTAATCATGTTGACAGTTTGCACATTGCGCATGTGAGATATATCGCTGGCCTTCAAGTTCACTGGATTGTGCCATACACAACTCTTCAGTATAGTATGCTAATATAATTTATAGCAGGCGCCGCGTACGCTTGGCCTGGAATATGAAATAATAGCAAACAAACGTCACGGGTCTTGTCATTTGAACATTGTCAAGATATAAATTATTAATTTTACCGCAGTAATCGGGTACATTGCACTCGAAAAGGTGTATTTAGTATGAAAGATCCCAAGTTTATTATTTACGTTGGAGGCATACAATATTCCTCTCGGTCATATTTTCGTCATAGACGTTACATTTACGGGTAATGAGGCGTTCTTTTGTGGTATATTTAACGTTATAACGTAATTTGCCTTGAATTAGGTCAGTGGACGTACCGTAACCATGGGTTGGAGCAGGAGACCCACATATCAATGGCAATATCTAGTGAACTATTGTAATAACGGACTTGATTAAGACCTAAATTCTTCATCAAGTGTCTAATTTACTTACCAGATCGAAATTCACTTTAGAAAATTGCAAAATCGGCGTGAACTAATGAGATTATTTATAAATACATTCAATAGTATCGGAAACAGGCCAAGTCAGTTTCAGGACATGAAAGATAAGTACCAGAAGACGAAGTACGTATTGGGAAAGTAAGGAACTTGTTCGTTGCATGTTGGAGCGCGTTATACTTTGCCCCTATGTATTTCTGTTAACCTCTGATAAGCAATTTAAACGTACAGAACAGTGTGGATATTTTAAAATCCCCCACGTTACTTCGGGCTAAGGAAAATGTTTAAAGTGACATAAAGATCACTATAGCCGAGTTTAGAGCTGTTTGGGTGGCGCTGGCCGAGATATATGACGGTGGCTTTGTGTGAAAACCGATTGCGATCCTAGACAGCCGGTGGCCTGCAGCATGAGTCCGGCGGCTGTAGGTCTTTTTCATAATCTTAAACTAATTGAATAGACATTTCTTAGTATGACAGAGATTAAGAAGGTCCATTCTTTCGCGTAAGACTTGGCTAGGCGCCATGTTCCACATTGGGCACTGTGTGCCACGTGGAAGATCCAGACGTGTGTTTTAAATGGGTTCCTACAGAGAACGGCTAATATCTGCATATTCAAAAATTGTACTGCAATTATGACAATTATATATTTATCACATGATCTCGGCACTTGTCGAAGCTATACTATCTACATGTGTCATGTGTAATTTTAACCAAACTTCTCACAGTAATTTATCGATGGGAACTTTTTGGGCTAATGGATGTCGGGACTTTTTTCTGTCTAACGTATGTGCGGGAGCACACGGTGTTTCCGTTGGGACAACAATAATAGAAGCTATACATACGTACGTGAATGATTGTTGTGTTAGATACATGCAAATAACGAACAATGGCAGAATAAATTAGATATATTGAGGATAATAATGTAAAACGAATAAAAGGCAACAGTATCCACCGAAACTATGCGTAAATAATAGATGGTCAAACATGCGAAAGACACTTTATCGGAGAATCGACAAAGTTGTCGGCGCCAGTGGTGTAGTGGTTAGACGCGCTGCCTTTCATGCGAGGAGTTACGAGTTCAAACCAGCATAAACCGGGGATTTTTCCCGCGCCTTCCACAATAGTGAATGAGCAAGATTTTCACGCTTGGATATTGCGAAAGATTTGTCGTAGAATGGTTTATTATAAAAATATCTTCGGGATGTAACAGGGCAATGTTGTACGTGCGACTGACATTTAATTGTAGAGTAGCACAAAAACCTTGCCTTTACTTTCATACTTGGGCTAGTCTAATTATTAATAAATTCATGGTATACCAAGGGAAATAACTGACTGATGCTATCAGGGGGAAACAACTGATGTGACTACTTCGATCAGTGTAGAGTATATAGTGGAGATTGAAGACACACAGCATATATAAGGAAGACTGAGACTTTCGACACCAGAACCATACATGAAACATTTTACAGCAACATTAGACGTGTGCGGCTCAAGACTCGGGTCAGTTCACCATAAACCAAGGTAGACAACTGATTGATTGCATCGGGGAGACAACTCACATAACCTATTGTGCCCCTTTTTCAATGTGCATGCCTTTATTATCCAGAGTGCTTATAGCTAAAACATGAAAAACAACTCATTGTGGTAGCCGTGAAAGTCATTTCAAATATAAGCAAATAGGAGTGGTAACACATTTATGGCTCACTGCGGAGATATAGATCACAAGCTTTCGAATGTTAGAACATTCTTCATCAGGCGGATGACATAATCCACCTGACGAAGAATGTTCTAACATTCGAAAGCTTGTGCTCCATATCTCCGCAGTGAGCCATAAAGGTGTTCCCACTTCTATTTGCTTATATGAAAAACAACGATAACACTTGATAATAGAAATACCGATAAAACCTTTCATACGCAAGTATATATCATGTAATACACACAGTCATTTCTAGATGTTTCAGATTAATCTAAAACAAAGAATGTATTTGGCGGTGAATAACTCGGGAGCGTCTTGCCACCAAAGATGCGCTACTGAGATATCTATTTCATATTCTTGATCTTTGGGTGTCAAGTGCTTCCAGCACGTCAACGATGGCACTCATTTGGTGTCATTTGGATTTCTGTAGCGTGCAGAATCCTGCATACATTGTGGCATTTTTATCACTGGAGACATTCCATTTATAGTCACCCCAACGGAGACACAACCTCGTGTATCAGACATGCCATCAAGAGAGACATACACTCAGAAGACATTCTAACATAGAACAAGCAAACAGGAGACATTCTATGACACATGCCGTAAAGAAACCCACAATAGAAAATGAGCAAGATTTTTGTGCTTGAATATTGAGATAGATTTGTCGTGGAATGGTTTATTATGAAAATATCTTAGGGATGTAACAGGGCAATGTTGTACATGCGACCGACATTCAATTATAAAGTAGCACCAAAACCTCGCCATTACCTTTATCAAGAGACACTCCATCAAAAGAGAGTCCCACAGCAGACATTCTAACATGAGACACTCCACAAAAAGACACTACCTCTAAACACATACCACTAAGATACACACCATCAAGAGACTTGCATCAATACTCTATGCTGATCTTGCACTTCCAATGGCCATATTTCCCGGAGATATGGTTCGTCGTTCAAATCTTGTATTTTTACTGCCTTGACAACCGCGACGGGGGAAGCCGTGGACTTTAACTCGCCAATAACCATTACATAGAGACCTAGAAGATCAACAAAGTTATCAAATGGGCAACGGGCATCACTTTACCTCTTAGCTGTAGGATTAATTAGTCTACAATGGCAAGATGTGTGTGTACAGTTAATAGTGCTCATTATATTTTTCATCAAAAAACACTGTGTGAAGTACCTAAGTGAGCAAGAGAAAACTTGCTTCTGTGGCTCCATTCGTGGAGCACCAGACCAGCTATCCGGAGGCCGTGGAATCGATTTCAATCAGAATTATAAGTTTTTTCTGTACATTTCTCTCCAGTTATTCGGAGAACCACAATGGCTACCCCATCAACGTAACGTTAATATTTTTTCTAGGTGATGAAGATTGGTGCTATGTCGGTTTTATCAGAAGCCACTAGAACGACGATTAGTAGGTTGATAATCCAATCTTGTAGAAAGTACGAAATACAGAAATGGACAAACCATTTAGAGAAGCAAGAAAATCAGTCAAGTTAAACCGGCGTGATTAGCCAAAGATATTTAACCGTTTAACCGATTCGAGGCCGGATAAGTTATTTAGTTTTTTTGTTAGAAATAGGCTGATTATAAAGGTAATTGTTTTGTTGGCCATTCTTGGCTCTACATTACTAGTAAACCCGCATAGTCTAGGCACACAGTTGATCTCGGTCTTGGTTCATTCACACCGCTGGCTCCATATGCCTACAGGCAGCCTACAGATGTCGTACATTCCGCTACGTCTGCGATATTTGATGATATTCACAACGGGATGACGAGATGGAGCAAGATGCACTGCAGAGACCATCAAGAAAACATGCGAAACATGGCAACATCAGACAAACTGAACCCTTTGTATAACCACATTCAAGAACCCCATGAGCAGACGGAGTTGAAGGCGCTTTTGCCACAGGTTCAATGGCTTGTGGGGAACTGATCCAGGGTCTTCTGGATTCAAGTGTGAGGATTGAACCACAACGCTGACTGCCCCCCCTCCTCATATAATCAATCACAGTCATCTATAGATATTGCATCTCTCTACCACACAAAATCAATCAGATCACAAGTAGCTGTATTTATTATACAAATGAACAAAGGTCTATTTCAGAATTTCTAGAATATACTATAATAGACAGCCCAGTTTGTCTACAAAATAGGTATATATACTCGCCCCTTTTACTGACCATTGCAGAGCTTGTCGCATCCGGACGGCACCCCCTTGCAGCCAATGACCTGCACACTTCCTGATGTGTCAACCAATAGGAATGAGCTAGCATCTTCTTCGCACTGGATAAGTCAAACAACCCTGATATATGATCCCTGTTCGAATCTTGACAAGGGGAGTAACTCGAGAGAAATGCACACAAAAACCTAGACTTTCTATGGTGGAATAATCATACTTAGAACATGCGATCACTCATAATACACAATTATGTCCCTTCGAGGAAGATGAGGCAACTGATCTAAAACACCATCAAGAATAAATTTTGGGTCATATGAAGGATACCGCATCGGGCGATGTGCAACCGACAAATCAAGCGTGTTGTATAGATGGTGTGAATCAATAGTGACCCTGTCGATCGTATACGGTATTATAGTAACGATAATCAATGGACAGATTAGGCCACAGCCAGAGACACTCAGTATGGAACACTGGGAAGCAATAGGTCGAGTGGATACGTAATTGAAAGGTCGCAGGTTTGACTCCACCCACCGCTTAACTTTTCTGCAATGATCCTCGGCATGTCATTTATCTCCCGTTTCTGACACTCGCTATCATCATTAACGGGTGATTTGCGAGTGTCACGGGTATTGTATCTACGCTTAATAGCTACCATGAACATTCAATGTAAACTGCACTTGAGAGCCTTCATTAGCTGATACTTGCGGTCTATAAAGGTATAATTGTTGCACTTTACTTTTACAGACACCTAAGTATAACCGACCTGTAGATTAGTAGTTGACATGTTTTTACCTATTTATATACTTGTCACGCTAGTGGGGGGGGGTGACTGCAGTCTAGATTCTAGAA
>WURV02145981.1:0-18421 GCA_011762755.2 Epimenia babai
GGGTGGGGGATTAGCACGCCTGCTAAAGACACACCTGCTGAACACCCAAAAATGAGGTAGATTGGAATGAACATAATAACATGATAGTTATTAATAATGACTAAAATGAAAGAAAAATGGCAGCTCAATACTGGGACATGATGTTAGGGGGGTCACTGGTCACAATCGTCTTGTTATCATTGCCTGATTGATTCTTTTAAAAGTTCAGATTATGTAGACTGTACATTCAAGACTACACTTTGTACAATGTACATGCAGTAATCTGTAAATTAATATGATGGACATTAATGGTATATAGTACCAAATACAAATGGTGGAAAAAATGCTTGTAGACTATACTCACTTTCTTAAATGATCGTGTTCTTTCAAATACATTTCAGAACGATGATTGAGACCAGAAGAATTCTTGTACAAACTAATAAAAAAAAAACACTTGACTCAACTCAACTATAATGGAAAGTGAAAAACTACAAAATATGATTAACAACTAATTTACATATTAAACACCCAATAGAGCTCTCATCCTGGTTTAGTTCATTGTCCGTTTTTTAAAGAGAAAAAAGAATTAAACTTAGTTATAGTTCTTGCTCGATCAGAATTTTCCTTTTTATTGAAAAAAAGATATGTTTAAAATCAACACAAGAAAAAATCCTTAGAAAAATGGTCACTTTGGAAGATCACCACCAAAGGTATGATTTTTTAGGTATTTGGATCCTGATTTTTTTCTTTGTATTTTTCTCCTGTAAATAATCATGGATAGTGGAATCAGCTTCAAATCCAGCTAGCATACCTGGATCAGGCCAGCATACACCGCACCTGGATAAGAGTGCATTACATACTTTCAGGAGTGCCGGTACCTTGAGTTTTGTGCAGATCCCAGAAGGTCATCCCTGTCCTTGAGGGCACTGATGTTAAGTTTGGTCTTGTTAAACTCCTGTGTGTAATCTTGCAGGATGTCTCTATGTCGCTTCAAGGTGTGCAGTACAGCAGCATTCGGCACACCCGGACCACCTGCCGTCAGGTTCTGGGTGTAGTCTGACATGCGGTCATTCACATCCACTAGCTGGTCGAGAAGGAAATGAGAAACAGCCATTTCATGTCTGTTATCACACAAAGCTTAGAAGCAATAACACAAAGACACTAAGAAACCAGTAAATCCCAAAGACATTTAGTGACGTGCTAAAAAACAATGTTCATGGTATTTTTAATGGTATCGTACCAAGTTAGGCCTGAATTTGGACCGTGGGCAAAACAGGAGGGATATCACTTCATTCCAAAAATTAGCGATGTGTTATATATTGTTCAGTCTAAGTAACCATAACAATCTTATTGAATTTATTCACCAATGAGCTGTTGTATATATGTAATGCGCTTCCTCAGAATTATGGATTAAAACTTATGCATTATCTGCTGACTGCTGAGTGGATGCATAAACTTGCCTAACATTAGTAGTTACTGATACTGAATGGTTTTCAGAATTGAAAGTAGGTGAAACTGGCAGCAAACATTACGGGGTTATGTGGAATAATAACTGAAGCAAACCTGAGTGAGTAACTGCTGGATCTCCATTGCCATGGTGTCAAACATGTGTGCACTGCTGGACTTGTTTAGAAGAGGACTTGTGTCTCTGGTCATCACAACACATTAGTATTATACTACATTTTTAATATTGTTATTATTATTGTTATTATTATTGTTGTTATTAATGTTATTAGTATTATTATTATTACTACAATATTGAGATTATTATTATTGTCGTCACCTCATCATTAACATTATTACTTTTATTTTTATTAAGACAAGAAAATGCATGAAGCTAGGTGAGTGGGAAACTGTAACCACAGTCGATGGTTCTGGTTGAATTACTTTTACATGTGTAGTATTTACTGTAGTAATTTTTCATCATATTCTCACTTGCCCACCATCTCATGTTTTTCAATTTAGTAGAAATGGTCAAGTTGTAAAGTGAATGTTAAATAGCTCAAAAGAATAGAAATGATATAAATTATATGAAAAACCTTGTGATAATAGTTATTGATTATAATGGCGATAAATTTGTTATACTTACCTGATGCTTAACGGAAAGAATAAGTGAAACAATGGGAGGAAGGATGGAAGGGAGAAACGGGGGAAGTGATAAAATCAACTAAAGTTTAATCTTTTTGGTATTAATATTTAATATTAATACAGATGGTCCGATAATAATTACTAATCGTCACCCCTGTCCTTAGACATTTTGTAGTGACATATGTGAACACTGAACAGATGCTTGGCTATATAAACCTATAACACATAGTTACAATCATAGTTTTGAAACAACTCTGGAAAACTTGATGTACAAAATTCATTGTGTCATGAAATAAACTTCCACAAAATGTAGCCATTATTACTATAAATTGAGGCTTTCTATCGGACATTTGTTCCCAAGAAAGGCAATCACTTCTTTTTCTTTGAGTGCAGACAATACAAAACATATTAAATTCTCAAATAATTTAGATCTGAGATATAACAAATCAACAATCTCTCAACTAATTGTGATCATTAAATTAGCCAGATTTTATATACTTTTATGAAAATATATTATATAATTATTATATTGTAGCCATTGAATTACTCCAGTTATCACTGCTACTCTGTTGATGTATAAAAAGTAATGTGTGACATTTATATACTGCAATTAGAAGCCGCTTGTGTAACCCGTTAAACGACGGTTTACAACATGTCTTGGGGAAAGCACCTGTATGACAGGTGCCAGCAGGCCCCTTACAAAATAACTATCCCAGTGTATATTAATTTCTGTTGCAACAAGTAAATTCAACTACTATTTATATATGGCGCAGTTGAACAGAGCAACTGAGATATTGTGCCATGCCCAAGGATACGACGGGGAAAAAAATTGCACGGGATTCGAACCCCTACCTCCTGGTTCATAGGCCAGCACTCTACTGAGGTTTTGGTTGTTGCTTGGATCTATCTCATATTCATCAATAGTACTTTAAATACGTACTGTTAACTTGTAATTAGACTATACAGTGCTGGACCTATGAATAACAACATAGAGGGTTCATATTGGAAATACCAATTATTATATTTTTCTTAACCAGTTGCTCTGGTTCACTAAAGGCTGAAACATATCACACGGTCAATACGACAACCCCGTGAAGACGTTACATTTCACTTCGATGTTATTTCTGTATGTGTGTTTTAGCCTTAAGACATCAATAAGTACCAGTGAATTTCATCTGCGGCAACACGATATATATATACAATATGAACTGGGAAGGTTGTAAATTTGCAAGAGTTGCTGGTGCCTCCTTTAGAATAAACTTGTTATAAACTTTTATGGCAAGTGGTTTCCAAGTTGGGTATATAAAAATTAGACCACATGAAAAGTACAGAAACACAAAGAAATGAGTAAATTCATGACCCTGTCATGTATTCAAATTCATTAGCATTGACTTAAATTAAAACAAACTGAATGTCTCTGTATATTGATTTTCGTACTGGTGGTTGTTGAATTAATCTATCAATGAGATTGGGTTCAAAATAAAAATGAAAGAGCTAAAACTATTTCAACCTAAACTGGTGTAATATTTCAGTAAACAGCATTAAAACTTTGTAATGATGCTAAAATCAATATACAAATTATATACCAACTGCCGTTAGCATACAAATACACAACACAGGAGAGTAAAACAAACATCTCACAGCACTCATTAAAAACTTCATGCCTAACTAGTAATGAACTGTAACCACATCTGGTGTCAGCACTTTGATGTACATGGAAACAGTTTCACTTAATTAAAGAAGCATTGGATTAATTGGGAGATGTGTTATGATGGGGGCAAGATAGTAATCCATGCCAATAAGACAAATGTAGCGGTGGAAGGTCCAGACAAAATAAAACCCAGAACATGTCTGTTGATAAACAAAAAACACTATATTATTACTATTATGATTATTGATATAATCTAAAGTTAATCACCTTTCATCTATGCTCTCACCATTAGAAAAAAACTATTTGAATAGCACATTGTCTAATCTGGCTTTAAATAATAAAAAACACATAAAAGGTAAAAAGTAACTTATATTTAGGTGTCATTCAATATAGAAATTTTATCAGGTATGAAATGAAATATCACAAAATGTCTCAAAACCTCCATGCGAGTACCTCAATGCTGTCATGACTCATGAAGGCGACACTTTGGGGATTCCTCATAACAGTGTCAAAGTCACAGGTCACAGTACTACTCCTGAACTCACTTGGGCAGCATGTGTCGCACACTCACGGGTGATGTCTAGTGCTTGTATATCGCACTACCCTCTCTATGATGCAACATTTGACTGAATGTATACCTTTGCCCAAAATAAGATTGTTTGTACAAAAGTGTGACCTGGACAGTTCTTAATTCAAACATAAAAACATAAAAGGTATGACAAGTCACACAACAGATGAACTCACTTATTGGAGAAATCGTGCTGCTGAGAACTGTAGTTAGTACCGAGTTTGCTGAATGACACAAGCTTCAAGTCGATCTCATTCTCCAACTGTCGCGCTTGTTTACGTAAATCTGAAATGATGCATTCAGACTAAAATCACCACCGAGGAAAACAGAGGGGAATGCTTTTTTGAAAAATTAATACACGGTCAAGCTATACATCTATAAATTAACCAATAAAATTTACATTTGGAGGAAAATATTTTCAGTTATTTTCCTGCTGTGGGTCATTAACTAATACATCGCAAAAATCTTAAAGAGAATTCACACACTCAAATATAATTACAATGAGGATAGTCAAGCTAGTTATCAAATAAAAAAATCAGTGCATTATAATATCTAACACCAGTACCTAAAGGTTAACTAACTTTAATAGTACAGACTTAATCGGAATGTATCAAAACCTACTTTATTATCCCAACAATGGGGAGTAGCGATAGTTGTGAATAAAGAATCAAAGATTTTTTGGATGGAGGGGGATATATCCATGTACAAATCTATTGGGAATCTATGGACGATATTGCAAAATGTTTGGATAATACAATGAGATACACAATTCACATCAGTGTGGCTAAGTATTGAATATTTTCTGATGAAAAGATTGTTCTCACACCACAAGCTGACATATAGCACAACAGGTGGAAATATTATAACAGTAACAATGCCTCACGGACAAATCCATTTAAAGATTATCGCTGCAGTTGAGTTAACTACACTAAGTTAAAAACAATAAAAAAAACATTGCACAAATAGCTATCGAATCAATTGTGGCTGTTGTTTGGATTATGTTTGAATAAAGGAGACAGGGCAAATGAACTGGAGGGTCTGCCAGACACAATGCAGTCAGGAAAGATACAACAATGGACAGCCGTAGTGAACTTAGAAATGCTACTCTTCTGTATATTATACAGGTTGGACGTTTGACTAAGAAAGGTGCTAAGTGCGAATGATTGAGATAGGATGATGTCTGTGGGGCTAATACTGTCTGGGATAAGATTACTACCCGATGACTATACTCCTGAATGTTGATCTATATTACTATTATTAATAATTATTTTTAGGTATATTTTAGCACCATGAATATTGATCAATAATTTCAATTTTAATGGACGGAAAATTATTTTTATTAATATTTTTATATACATAATTTGTATTATGATGCAATGGAGATAGAAACTTCTATGAAGATATATGTCGGATTGTAAAAAAATCTTTATTATTGCAATGAAAACCAACCAGAGTGAATAAAGATTGATTAAAGAAGGGAGATGAAATTACCAAGTCATGTATGATGACCCCTTGTGATGTTAATGAAGTGGAGTGTGGATACATTAGCTCGAGGTTAAGAATGTATTTGGGGCAAAGGCATTGTATGCCGTAACCTCCGATTGTAGCACACGCCTGTCCCTCACTGGGTATGACAAAGGCATTACACGAATGTTGTATGAAATCATCAAGTGTATGATCTCGCACAATCACCCGTAGACGCTACAATCGCTGCTTCCCCATACGTCACAAAATGCACAAAATTCACAATTTTTACACACAAACAACGAGCCAACAAACAACTGTAGCAACCAACGGTTTCCTATTTATGAAAGTTCACCTCACATACTGATCTAGCCTGGGGCTTTTTGATCTTCTTTGTGAATTCCCTGTGGGTCACTCGTTCAAATCTTCTCCATTCACTTAGCTATTTGCTATAGATGAATAAATGTAATATCTGTGACGGAATAACTAGAGGGCCCAGCTGGTGTGAGCGTGGGGAGATGGACCATTATAAAACACACATATCTAACAAACCGAATTCCATAGTCTCTCTAAAGGCAGCTGGCCCATTTAACGCCTTGTACCCCATTAAGCTTCATATCTGGTATATCCACAGAGGAATAAGGAAGATCAAAGACCACAACTGAATGAGCAATGAGAAAATACCACAAAACTGTTTCCTGTATTCTTTTTGCATCATTACATAAGTCACAATCATGGTAGATAGTTATCAAAATTGAGATTAATGTCTATGAGTATCTGTGATCATTTAAATTGAAATGTCTTGGTCTCACTTAAGTAATTGCAGTTCTTACTACTGAGTGTCGGTATACGACTTGGTTGAGTACACAGGGCTGAGGACTATTAAATTGTTAATGTACATTTTCCATACAAGAATATTTCTTAAAATATTACTGTTAGACTTGTGTCACAGGTTTGGGATTGTATACCCTTCATTCATAACAGCAAAATTGTTGTCTTAAGATGAGCACAGGGTTTTTTCGTGATGTCGGATGTGGAATTCTGCTTTCCCAAGTGATAATCTACTATGGAATTATTCATTCACACAAAATGTTGGTAGCCTGGCACTCAAGTTCTAAAATACACGTGATGAAGTTACTAAACTAAAAACGAATACAGGCAGGGATGGATGAAAGCGAAAATCACGAACATGATCCATTATACCACGCTACGTCAAAAATAATGTGAATGAATCAAAGCATTCGTACCTTCCCACAAATTCCCCATGTTGACAGCGGCCATATTACATTTTGCGTGTTCATATCTCGCACTGGCGATAAATAAATGCTAAATATTCATCAAATAATATTTTCGATGAAGTAATCGTCGACAGACTTGATACTCTAGAAACAGAATGATTGACACCGTCAGACGTAAAAAGAACAATCGTAAAAGACTGCGATCTAACTCCAGTAGGCGGGGCTTAATGGTCATGCGTCACGTGACTCTGCCAGCGGGCGTTTCGAAAATATAAAGCTCTCGAGCGATGGGTAATAGATTCACTTTGGACACGCGTTCAATTAGCGCATATCGTTCACTCAATCGCCCGCTGTTGACCTTATTGTAATACTACATTCTTTACTTACATATCAATATGGCACTAAAGAAGTCGGTAACTGTACTTAATTTGCGTCGAGTTCTAAAAATGTCATGGCCCAAGAAATCGTACGAAATCGTAGAGCCTGATTACTTTAGTACACCTAAGATGCTAAGAGGTGATGATGACAACGATATGGCTGGCGATTTGCTCCAGACGGTGGCAGAGATGACCTCATGCCCCAGCCGACGACTTACAAGATCCACGAGTATGACGCAGTCGTTTAGAGGTGCTGTTGGGAGCATTAAACAGGTAAGCATATTAAAAAAAATTTTTCTTGATTTACAAATGCCTATAAAAGTCTTGCCTATTAGTTAGTGATAAGATATCTTTTTCATAACTCGATGAATTTTATTGAAGTAACCGGACCTATGCTAATATTAGTAGTGCGTGAGAATATTGGAGAAAACATTACAAAGTAATAAATTAATGCAATTTATATAATAACGGCTGAGTTGTTCTGTGGCTTGTTCAGTAACATGGCCAATGCTGTCTGTACTAGCAGAGTCAAATCCAATTAATTGCGAGTGCTGACATAGCATTAGATAGGTGTCATTACTGCTGCATTGGTGCTAATTTTGATAGTGTTCCTGGGTTGCTGAGGTGAACAGAGTATGGTTTAATCTTCGTTTTATCTAAATCTAATTAATCACCACAGTTCCGTGCCATCTACAGCCCTCATACAAGCAGCACCAGGACTCAGTGCTTCACCCCATTACATGTGGCATGTTATCTGCTGCAATTTACACCACATATTGTCTTATGGCTGTATGATAGTCTTTAGACATATCTTAGATTAGGTTTCTCTTAATGAATAATTGCAACTCACCGGACTTGCCCCATTTGGGGCCAGCAGTTCCCACCTTGTTGATAACTTAGTAACCAAAGAAGTAGTATTTTATTACAATTGCACATTTGACATTATTTTATTACAAAAAAAACAATTACCTATTGTGTTAGGTACATAATGTATGATTTACTAAGATATTTTACTAGGATATAGTCTTAAAGGAAACTTTGGTATGAACCTCGGTATTTTTTTAAAGGATACTACACATCGTAAAAACGGTTACAACTTGCAAATTTGCCATATGGCTAGCGCTAGTACAGTGCACTGGCAGAATTTAGCCCCTGGCACTACATAAATTTACAGGTGCATGACCAGACTGATGTACTGTGAAAAGATGGCATTACAATACTACTATGACATACATATGTTCCATCGGATTTGTCCATTCTTGTTAGCATTACCCAACATCGTTAACAGTGATAGTTGGCAATAACAATTGAAATTAATGGTATTATCTTAATGATACAAAAGAGGATTACTATATAATATATATATTTTTATCGTGAGCTGAAACTGAACTGAACTAGAATGATACTACCTAATTATTTTTTCATATAATGAAATACACCTTGTTACATCATTGTCGGGGTAACTACATGGTTTAGCCAGGTTAAATAATAAAAAGAACCTGGTAAGTTCAGTATCCATACTAAATTTGTGCTCCAACATCACAAGCAATAACCCACCTGTAGTGCAACTGGTGATAACCACTTCTAATAATCAAGTAATTGTGACAGCTCTCCCTTTCACTTATTGACACTTCATCTTATTGTCTCAATCAAGCTCCTTTGATGGTCTACTAATGAAACTCAATCAGAAGCACTTGGTGTTTTTCTAAGAGGCTGTGTATAATTACACTAGTATCTGCTCATTAAGGTGTCACTTGGGAACAACCCTCCTGTCCTATTTAATTGCTATTTGATGGCAAGACCAGTTGATGCGTGTCTCTGGCTTCCTTGTTATTATATCTATTTTATTGTGGCAGATATATGGGCCTATTAAACCATGTTACCTCCCCCTTACAGGGCTTGCCACGAAGTACTGGCTGGTTAATTAGTACTTATGGTGGCCGTATATAGAATATATGTCAGTGAGCGTTCAAACGATAATTTTGTCCTTGTTTACTGCCATGCCACTGCACTTGATTTTGGATTGATTTCAAAATAAATCCAATAATTGGTTTTCATACGTAGTTCGTCATGATGCATTTTAATAAAGTTTAAAAAATAATAATAGCTTTTTATTAGGATAAAATATCCAAATGGAACATAAAATATAAAACATTACATACAAATATACAATACAATAATATGTACTCTATATGTCTAGCGTATGCAAATTAAGGAAAACTTTAATTAAAAGAAAACATTAATTATAAAAAAAGTGAAAAATAAGCACGCAAAAGTAATTATATTATGCGTCTATGTAGGAGAAGCCACCACTACAGTGCAAATAGTATAATCAACAAGGTAATGAACAGGGTATAATTTAAAAAACTACATACTAAATCAGTAAGTAGTGACAGATGTGTAGGTGGATGGACAGTTTTCCTGATCTCTGCAGTACATCGCACCTTTCCAAGCTCTCCGTAGTAGGGGTGCGCAACACCTTCATTGTTAAGACAGCTTCTCATTAAAGTTCGCGTGCTGCTTGATATTGTTATTTTTATTGCACAATCAATAATTGACGTACCTGCTATTGTCTGAAATCTAACAGTTGTTGAACTGCGTGATAACTCTCTACATGTCACAATGCTTACCTCACTCTTAGTAATTGGGTTTCATTCTTTGATGTAGAAAGGCTGAGAAATCATTGCTTGCGGTAGAGCGCGAAGCTACACCCTTCAGTTAGCCATGTCTGGTGCTCTACCTACTGATCTAACAAAGGCAGACTTATATAAGTGACTTATATACAGACACCTCATACAGACACATATACAGACACATATACAGACACATATACAGACACCTCAACCCTCGCGATTATTCAATGTTTGTAATCTTACTAAGACTTGGTATTAAATATGTAATGGAGGTGGGTCTATCGAAAGCAAGAATTTTGAGTCATTCGTAACCATACTACATACGGCAGGTATACATTATAATGTATAGACTATTAAACTTGTTTAAATATAGCTAGTATGAGAATTAGGGTGATTTGATTTTTCTCAACAACTTTCCAAATATCGAATAAGGGTGATTGATTGTAAATTTAGGTGTCTTTTATACATAGATTATATTACTGGAGTTGCCTTATCTATAAGCAATACAATACAGAACCATGGCATTGCAGCAATCATTGTGCTGCATGGCTGCTATTGTCTTAACTGGATTACACTGTCATCTAATCTTGGACTGTGGGGTTTTCTCAACAAACATAGTCACCCCATTTTCCATGGACCTATTATTACTAGCTTGTATTCCCATCTAGCTTCAAGTCTTGATAGGGTTGAGGAATTCACATTTTCTATTTCACGCTTGTGATTTATTCCATATGTTTGCAAATTTCTCGGTATTGTTAAAAATTAGGATCTGTAACTGATACATGATGTCACCTCATGACACTTAGCTCAAGTAGCTCAACACAACCATTGTTGCCACTCGCAGCCTGGCTGAACCTATTGTTCATTGGCTGGTTAAGGTTGTTTATTTTTCCAGCTAAATTATATGTAGTCTATTTTAACTGTCTCCGCGCTCATAGTCAAAACATGGGGATTAGGGATTGCGCTTTGTGATGTCTGGACCTAGGACAGGTATTACTTTGCGTGCATGAATAAATTATCGTGAACTCTACCGTGATGTCACACAACAAATTCAACGTTTTTAATCATCACAAAGAGTGTGCCGGCAACATAATACTACCAATTCAATTAAATTAAATCCAGAATGGGTATATTGTCATTTTACTAATTGCCATAGTACAGTATGCACTACCAAATTACTACAAGTACTATTGCTATAACACAAAATGAATAGTAATGTATTAAACACATTCACTAGTTACATGTTTACTGAAATATATGAGTTATATAGTCGAGCTATCACTTCTTAATGAATAATGTAATAAGATCATTTGTAAGATCATTTCTTACCGCAGTAAGACAATTTATTATTGCTACCAATTTCTTGGTAGATTTTTCTATGTTTAAAATATAATTTCATATTATTTTGAATATTATTAATAATTGCACAATTCCTAATATATTTTTACATACACTATATATCTGCTCCTCTATTTGGTTTTTAAAATTTTAAACCCAGTGAAGGCAACACGTGAGATACGACCAGCTGCTATCACTGCTGGATACTATTCTTAAATACAGCTTGCACAGATAAATCCTTTAATTTGGCGCCCTAATTAGTCGATCAAACCAATCCCATTTAGATCTACTCAATAGCAAAACTCTCTATATAGCTTATTGTATTGCTATCTGCTATCATTGATATAATTAATATCCGCGTGTTCGTGGCCCTTTGTAACTGGATTTTCACTAACACTTCCGTTTAATGAATACAAATATCTCATTCATTGTAGTTTTATCTTCTATGAATGAAATATGAATCATCACAACAGTAGGCCAACTAATTTTTTTCATAATGCCCATCTTCTCCACTTCTTGTAGCTGGATTACACCTTGGTTATCTTCGGATGTACACCTGGATGTACTATCCCTGTTCTAGCAACAGCTGTTAACTTGGGAGTTCTGGAGTAAAATAATTTCAATTTACCAGTGATCATCTACTTAATCCCGAATGATGCTATTGTAGTTGATATACATCTCCTTGAGTTATACCTTAGAGGTTGGTGTAGCTTTCATTGTTCCCAAGAAGTCAGCATGTGTCAATGGCATTAAAGTCAGCAATACTAGACAAGACTGGGGCTTATGTCATCTGTAGGGGTTAATGTAAATTGCCTTTGAAGCCGCTATGTCCATTTGTGTCAATTAAGTGGTCCCCAGGTGGAAGCATTATGCACAGTGGGCTTTATGCTCCATTTGTTTACAATCTAATGCCAGACTTTGTTAAGAGATCACATAGTACATCTGGCCTTTGCCTTGGAGGCAAGTGTGCCATGTACTAGCTATCCTGATATTAGCTTAGTTTTTAATTAGATAATCTGCAGTTCTATTGATAATCATATTATACACATACTTACAAGATCTTTCTGACTTTATCCTGTGTAACTAACTGTCCCCAGGACTAAAATATGAATTGTTCACTTATTTTATTTGTAAAATTACCCGGATGAATTTACTTTTTTCCATTCAGAAATTGAAGAGGTCAAATACTAAACGCCGGTTAAAGCTAGATGCGGAGACTGAATGCGATACCGTACCAACGTTACGGAAGACATCACGGATTAACACTCAATATATGTCTGCATCATCTATCAATCATGCCACAAAGAAAACCCTTACCCACCAGGCATCTGAACCCAGAGTGTAAGTGAGAAATACTATGCTATGCCATGCTGTAGCTAGAAAAAGCTACCCAGCATACTAATTTGATCTGCTTCACACCAAAGTTGCTATTTGATCTGTCTAAATAGCTCTGGATTGAAGTTTGCTGGTGGAGCGAATCTAGCGACTCCCTATTCAGTATGACACCAAGGTACACCATGTTGCTTCATTCCAATCTATTAGAATAACAAACTTGTCCAACTGCAACAACAAGGCACACCCCATGTGTGAGTTACAATCAAGATGTTGGACTTTGGACGTTGGATTTTCATTTAATCACCTACTGACAGGGGGGGGGGACAGTTTTTTCTATTCTAATTTAAAGTTTTTTTCATGAAAGATGGCATGACATGTTGTGCTTCTTTCAATTGTTACTAAGTTTGCTAAAACTCACCAATTGTCCTGTGACGATTTAGTGTTCACTGTCTTTTAGAAATTGAATAAGAATAAAATAATCATAATAATTGTAATAAAGTAATTGCATATTTGCACCCTAACACTGATATTTCGCACATTTTTCACAGTGACTCATAGCGTTTACTCACTCAGGTTTTATGCTACTCAATACATTTTGTTGGTAATAGGTTTCATCTGGAGACTCCTGCAAGACTGCGACAGGAAGTGGAGTCCCTTGTTATTGACTCGCTCACTCTTGCAACACCAACATGTGTTAGAACTGCTCCTCGCACAAATGCCCACTACACACTCAGTCACGCCAGCAGGTGAGTGCCTGCTAATTGACTTGTATGGCAGTACGTTTTTGGCTGGATGTGGCACAGATATAAAAGAAACATTATTTAAATTAATTCATTGCTTGACTATATATTTTAGGCATAAATCTTTTTATTGCAATTGGTATTTTTTCATGACATTGGATGTATCTGAAATAAAAGTACTTATGACATGAAGTAAGTCTAAAGGCACTGTAGTAGCATCACTAGTAGCATATACATATAATAAATATTATTGGACACTGCAGGCGGCGATTAACGAAGAGTCCGTCGCCACTGACCAACGGCAGTCTAAGACCCAACATACAGAATGCTCGCCGACGCGTTGAAACATTAATCATGTAATTATTTAGCAGATGTTATTAGTGTATTTTGTTCAGATTTATATTATATAAATATATATGTGTATATAATGTAAATACAAAAGTGATCATATATATTTGTACAGTTTTATTCAGCTATTAGTAGTAGTGAATATACATGTATATATATTAGTACTACAAATAGTAATATATGACTTTATATCGCTGTATAATTACCAACTGTGCTGCTTAATCTAAAATTCTTTATTGCATACTGCCTGTCTATGGCTTTGTGAGCAATAAATCGTTCAAATGAGAATATTTTAGTAACAATGCTTTTGGGCTTGTTGAATATAATTTCACCATCTATTCGTCACATTCAGTCGGTTGGAGAATGTCACCCCACCCTCATTTCACAACATGCACACCTCATTTCACGACCCCTAGTCCATACAACTCTCTTTGATTCAATGTTGCTAATAACGACTTAAAAACTTCCTCCCATTCCTACACAATTAATTTTACCTGTATGCTGTCTTTTTATTGAAAGGCGCATTTCTCGTGCAAACTATTCGGATGTCACAGGTCCGTAATGAGTGACTTTTTATGCTTGATTAGCCATGATTTCTGCTTGGTTTCCACCGCTTGTTATGTGCGTCTGACTATTCGATGCAGGCATACACGTGTGTTCACCAAGATCTCGCCTATTTTCATGTTAATTATTTATTGCTTGCATCTTCTAAAATTCAAGCAATATCTGCAATGCTGATTACTAATACTACCAACATTCAGTTTTCTAGTCTGTAGCCAGCAATAGCTATATTTCATCACTATTTTATGGTCAGTGCACTGTAAGTAGTAACATGTGTAACATGTAATATTTTCGTATACTACATCTGTTTGCTTAAGTTGCCGAATTATCAATTGTTTCCATTTTTTGGATTTGGTACAGCTGAATTACAGAACATACTTGTATATTACATACAATTTATTATTTCATAGTGCTATGAAAGCGTACCACTACAGTAAATTAAATGGGTGGCTCAATAACCGTGGCTTGTTGTCATCGGTAGAGTGATCAGTATGGTAATCTCTCCATTTATAATTAATAAACATTACATCCTAGTCTTGTATATAATTCAATGGGGGTAGATAGTGTGCTTCTTTGAATAGCTGGAGAACAGACGTTTAGGTTTTTTCTGTGCATTCCTCTCCTTGTATTAACAAAATACTGTCTCACCCATCGTTAATATTTTCTGGCATCATCGTATCCTTGTTTGTAATTTACTCTACGAATAAAATTAACCAAATAAAATGTTTTCGATCCAACTCTGGTTTGTTTTTCATTTACTGCATGTTTTTCCACACCTGTGAATGTTGTTCAATCTCGTGGACCATTTGTTACGTTTTGCCAAGACCAATGTGACTTTTTGAGTGATAAAGCTTCACTATGGTGCTTCTTTTGGATACATTCCCTTTTTCCTCATGTGCATATAATTTTACTGGGGTAGCAAGTAGATGGGAGAGATGTGAGAACTATTTCTATCCAAAGGTTATTCAATTGCCTTTATGAACAGTTTTTAGGATGGTATAAGAGCACTACAGTATTTTCCCCACCATAATAAAAGAGGTTAATCCGTTGTCTCACTTCAGCTAGCTTAGACCTAATAAGACAAGACAACAGGTTCATCCGATTCTATTACTACATACACACAATCTGTCTTAAATATACAAATACTACTGCCAATAGATTTAACCAACTTGGCTGCAATAATTACTACAACAGCGTCACAAGCAGAGATCCCATTATCGAGCAATGGTATGGAATTTGAGTAAACTGTATTTATTAGCTTAGCTGTCAAACACACATGAAAAATAGCCTAATGGTCTAAGACTAATGTAATTACCTGAATTATACACCTAACAGTATATAGGTATTACAGATCAATGTTGGATACCATAGCAGTGAGCATGAAATACTTAGTTGAATTTCAGTATGGGGTCGTGTACATGGTATAGGGCCAACTACCCTGTGGGATGCGTGATGTAATGGATGAGAACTGAATATATGTCAGGTATTCTTACAATATAGTGCCGGTAATTTATATAAATCTTTAATCCATGCAAGAGCATTGCCCACAATACCAAATCGAGATCTGGGACAATTACAGAGAATGTTGTGGTCGATAGTGTGAAATCCGGCACTTAAATGAAGCAGAATGAGAACAGAATTGCCACTATCCAGATATTGACATATTCCATTGTTATAGCTTATTTAAAATGACCAAAATCTTAAACTTGTCCCACTAATCTGTGTGGGGTGCCATTAATGATTATGAACCTACAGTTGATGTAGGTTGCATAGGCCTTAAAATATATATCACAGTCGACCATTTTAATGGTAGGCTATCTGCCACGGGTTTATTACCAACCAAGTACCAACCATAGTCGGGTATTAGACTGCAACTTGCTTTTGTAATTACTGTTTCTGTAGTGGTGAATGTTGGAACTCTTCTCATTGATGGCCAGTTAGCCATCAAATGGCCATCAAATTTTCCAAATTGCGGATTTGGTACTCTTGTGTCTTTTGAAACGCGCAAAGAACACATTCTGCCTTTATTATTTCCAGTGATATACAAGTTTTAACCAGCGATGTCAAAGTATATATTAAATAGTCGACTTGTAGTGTAGTCTCAATGTAGCCAAAAAATCCTCTGCTTCCAGAATGTTCAAATTCTCTCATCACTAGTCAAGTGGAGCTTTACAAAAAGTTTTTTCTCATTTGTTGCATTCTGTATGATCATCAAAGATCATCAAACATGCAGGAATTTGTTCATGCATGTGAAAGGTTAGGATCATGTTGGTTCACAATTTACAAATAAATTCAGGGTTTTTTAAATAAAATATTTTCTGCGGGCTAGCACTATAGCAAGGCAGGATTTGATGTGGCACATAGGCAATGATCCGCAGGCAAATACGTTTATCGATTAGGTATTTTAAGAAACAAAAGTAGACCAGTATGTTTGGTATAGAAAAATAGATTGACCTTGCCATCTGGCCTCGAAAGCCGCTCGAGTTTAAATAAATAGTAATAAACTATCAGCCAGGTTCGACTGTAAGTTGTTTATGAATATTCACGAGTCGCCATTTTAATCCGGTTTCAGATGGTCGATCCGTCACGGTAGGTATTTACTGTATTAATGCGTAATTAACACGTTTTTATAATTGGGTATTTCCATATCCACAAAGGCAACCAAAAGGTGATACTCGACAGCCTGCCAAATATCTTTCGCAATGCTTGAAACTTTTTACTTTTTAGTAGCAAACTTGACTCCCAAGTTGATTTCCATCTCGTTTTTATGGCTATGCAGTAAAATATGAATTTGTTCCCGTTTCATACTCACGTATGCTATGACTCCGTTTCTGTGTCGATTTATCCGTTTGCCACGAATATATCAACATTAAAACTCGTTACCATTGCTTTTTATTATGATATTATAAATACGATATTATTAAGGCTTTTATTCCAAACAATTTCGACATTGATTGTTGTCGATATGTTATGTCGTGTGTATCATCCGGTTTTGCATACATTTGGCATATTAATAATTCAGGATCACTCTCTTTTACTTGGTGCATGCACTCTGATCTTAGCCCGAGGTTAGGCATCCTACCTTTAACATTTTTAGAAAGTGGAAACGATTTTGGTCGCCATATTTGTGTTTGGCAGAATGGAAAGCTAGGTGGGAGGAATAGTCAAAAATCACCAGTCGACTATAGTTTTCATGTGTATGCTTTTCGTTGTTTATATTTCTTATCCACAATATCCTAGAAAATATAAAATTAAGCGCCTCTAAACAATATGGTCGTACATTTTGCATTTTATTGACTGCGGAGTGATCAAAATTTTGCCAGAAAACCCGATGTACCAACAGGTCCTATCATATCTATTCACAGCTCACTGACATAGCCACATAATATCAAGAGTGATATAATCAACCCTTAAATCATTTAAGAAAATATAATAATAATAATAATAATAATAATAATGAAGTTTTATTTTAAGTGCCATATTATCGCTTAGTCATTGTGACAAGGTGATGCCTACGACACTTTACAATATAAATAATAATCTAAAGCACCTATATACATTTCGGGTAATAACATACTAACTAATAACTATCTGAGTTATGTAACATGATAGGAAGTGCATATAAGTTAATTAATAGCTTAAAGCAACAGTTAAGTGACATGAAATGAAATTAAATGGAATTGTATTCTAGTATAGCCCAAAAAATAAATAATGACATGGAACAATGGATGAATCAAGGGTTACAGTAGGCCTGGTATTTTAATAGTTAAGAAAAAACTATTGCCTAAATTATGTATATACACAAGTTCTGAGTGAACTAAAGAAGACTTTGGATCATATAGTTATGCTGAAACGTATAATTTGCAGGAGATATAAATCATCATGTGACTGGACATCCATCAAAACATAGCCAAATTGAAACATATGATATACAGTGCGAGTCAAAAAAAAATGTTCCCCTTTTTAATTGCCCTGGGGGACGCCCATCATGTCAAATATTAATATAATATGTATATCTTTGGAGAGGTACATCTCTCCTCTTTCCAACGAGTGGTCAAACATCGAAATCCATAAATTCCTGACCAAGATATCGCGCATTTA
>WURV02146003.1:0-18413 GCA_011762755.2 Epimenia babai
ACCATTTCATTGTAAACCGCATCTGACGGCCTTTATTGGCTGATACTTGCGGTATATAAATGTTGTACTTTACCTTTTATAACCATTAATTGGGGCATGGTACAACCATTAATTAGGGCATGGTATAACTGGGATATGGTATAACCATAAACTGGGGTATGGTATAACCATTGATTGGGAAATGGCATAAAGGTTAACTGGGCAGGATATAATCATTAACTGGGGAATGGTACATGATGTCTGTTAACTGGGGCATGATATAACTGTTAACTGGGGCATGATATATCTGTTAATTGGGGCATGATATAAAGCTGAACTGGGGCAAGCTATATGAACTAGACCGTGCTATAAAAGTAAGCAGAGTTCGTAATGTGAAAAATGAACTGAGTTGGGCATGATATAAAAGCACCAAATGGGGAATGACATCAATATGAACCAAGGTGTGGTTGTAAATACAATGAGACAAACTAGGGCATAATATCATAGTAACCTATGAGATGATATCACAGTGAACTATGGCATGATATCATAGTGAACTATGGTATGATATCATAGTAAAATAGGGAATGATATCATAGTAAACTGGACAATGATATCATAATACACTAGGGTATGATATCATAGTAACCTATGGCATAATATCATAGTAAACTAGGGTATGATATCATAGTAAACTAGGGCATAATATCATAATGAACTAGGGCATAATATCATAATAAACTAGGCCATAATATAACAAATTAGGGCATGATATCATAGTAAATTATGGCATGACATCATAGTTAAGTACACAATTATAAAATGTGAACCAGGGCATCATATAAACGTGGACCATGGACCATGCACCGATGCGGCGTGACAGTAAGGTATACAACCAGAGCATGTCAATGAGAGCTAAAATGTGATAAAGATGTATGTCGTTGTTGCTTTATACTTAGTTACCTACCGAAGAATACGATCAATAGGAACTGCCCAGGAAGGGGTCAACGAGTAGCGGGGTATGATCTATAGCTTTACCCCCTACACTGTACAACAAGCATGTCACTGGGTGCATTAATACTTCGTTTGATGAATGGCCAATAAAATATACGAGGCAAAGCTGGCAAAGCTAAACATCGATAAACGTCCCACCTACGGGACAAAGAAGAAAATAACCTAATTTGCAATTGGCCGATGCAAGACGGGAAGATAAATAATTCATGCATGACTCTGTACTGTATGATCGCGATTAATCTGCATTATGCGTAGATTATGGGCAGGATTATGTGATTTTGCGAGGCGCGTTACTGTGCCACTTCTAATAATAGTCGCGGATATTGATACACTCCGGACAGGGGCAGTCGATCGTATTAATCAACTTTCGATAATTGGCAAATGTAATAGTTAGATACAATACTTATACACAGCGCGTGTGCCATGCTATCATTGGCCGAAGCAGGCGCTAATTAAATAAATAATATAAATCCCTATAATTAGACATTTAAGCGAAATACTGTATTGAATTGTATATGCAATATATATGGTATAAGTACACATAAAATAACTTGTGCAGTGACTGCTGAAATTCAAGAGCATTAATTATTGCTATTTTGATCAGTAAAATACTAGTAAAGGCCAAGCGTTACATTTATACGCTGTATTTCATACCCACATACGCAGCTTGCCAAATACCGGTATTCAAATAATTAAGGAGAGGTATTTCTAGATGACAAATAGACAGCCTTTGCAATTTTACTTTCGCAGTGCATCTCTATCGGCGTTACTAGTATTTCACTAGTACATATGGCTAATAGCGCATTAAACGCAATGGTTTGACGGAACTGGCAGTTTCCTGCGATTCCCTCCAAACATTGCGAGCTGATTCGCGAGATTGTAAGATTGAGCACGTGCGAAATACCGAACTTGTTGCAAGACTTGTTGAAAGATTCAGCCGGTGATAGCCTAGTCATATTATGGCTAGCTTTCTAATAGCTGAATACTAGGGTCTCTGTGGGAAACTGGGTCTCTGTGGCTTGTCGTTCTCGATAAATCGGCAGACACATCCCAGGTGATTGTGTAATTTTCACAGATTGTCTTAGACCGATCCACCCTAATCCACGTATAGTTCTTTCGTCGATATATCTCGCAGAGCGGACACCGGCTACTTTTACGCAATAACTACTCAGTTTTGAACCCCCACCGTCATTATCGTTAGTCTACAGATAGTTTGTGATTATGTGATCGACCCGTCACGTGACATTCGCAGCTAAATAGAAACCGTTCGCCGGTCGATTTTTCTGCGATGATCCTCATCAAGTCATTTATCCCCGATTGTTGGAGTAAACCCGTCTACCAAAATGAGTAGATGCTCGATATTATCCTTGGCAGAGTGATATGCGAATATCGAAGGTATTGTATACACACTGAATAGCTGCCAAAAACATTTTTCATTGCAAACCGCATCTGAGAGCCTTTATTGGCTGATACTCGCGGTCTATAAGTGTTGTACTTTTACTTTTCGCGGCCAGATAGAAACCTCCCGACCAATCACGACGTTGGCTTGGGCAAGTCCCGTAATCATTAGTAAAAGCATTGACGTTTCCTCGCGCTACGTTTCGACTAGTAGCCAATAAGTTACATTCAATAAGTCGCGTTGTCTGAAGGCATTACATGTCCCCGCGGGGAGTGGGGATAAAACGCGAATTGGCATCGCCTGCGATTTGAACCCCGTGCCTTCCGATTTATATCCTGGTGCTTATACTCACTGAGCTATACTGTGTGTTTAGATAATTCTGTAAAGTACTACCTAAGAAGGAGTAGGAAGACTGTAGGAAGAAACAACGATCACAATAACAAACGCCTACCTGTGTACTTGGACAGTCTAATATCCACCGGTGTGATAAAGATGTATAGGCACAACCGCTACGACACGATCTTAAACACATCTACGGTACGGTGTCTCTTATTATAATGTACCTTACACACGCACCACCACAGGCTTTATACGCAGTTTAACTTAACGGAGAGACTGTCCTATACACACAACAAAGAAACGCGTGGCGAGTGTGTCCCCGTGATACATATGCGCCGCCCCCCGCCGCCTGCCCGATAGTCTCGCCGTTATAATACCTCGTCTGCACGCTCTCCTCCTGTATTAACGCAGGTTGCGTTCGCACCTGCCAGTTCGCACACGTGTCGTTAGTCATATGTAAACTTTGGTGACTCTAAGTGGATGTGTTGAATATATAATCGGGCACGGATCGGGCTGTGGAGTAGAGTGTCGAGTGTGATATAATCCAGTCACGATTGTGGGATATTTGTTTAAACAGCGAAATGTAGTGAATACAGGCGATCAATCCGTGAGTATCCCACAGAAATGTGGGTTAAATACAGGTGATCAATCTGGAAGGAGTATCCGATAGAGATGTGGGTCAAATACAGGTGATCAATCCGTGATTATCCCACAGAAATGTGGGTTAAATACAGGTGATCAATCCGGAAGGAGTATCCGATAGAGATGTGGGTCGAATACAGGTGATCAATCCAGAAGGAGTATCCGATAGAGATGTGGGTCAAATACAGGCGATCAATCCGGAAGGAGTATCCGACTGAGATGTGGGTCAAATACAGGTGATCAATCCGGAAGGAGTATCCGACAGAGATGTGGGTCAAATACAGGTGATCAATCCGGAAGGAGTATCCGACAGAGATATGGGTCAAATACAGGTGATCAATCCGGAAGGAGTATCCGACAGAGATATGGGTCAAATACAGGTGATCAATCCAGAAGGAGTATCTGACAGAGATATGGGTCAAATACAGGTGATCAATCCAGAAGGAGTATCCGATAGAGATATGGGTCAAATACAGGTGATCAATCCAGAAGGAGTATCCGATAGAGATGTGGGTCAAATACAGGTGATCAATCCGGAAGGAGTATCCGACAGAGATGTGGGTCAAATACAGGCGATCAATCTGTAGAGAGTACGGGACAGAGACATGTGGTTCAAATACAGGTGATCAATCTGGAACGGGTATCTGGGTCAAATACAGGTGATCAATCCGTAGAGAATACGGGACAGAGACATGAGGGTCAAATACAGGTGATCAATCCGGAAGGAGTACCCAACAGAGACATGTGGGTCAAATTAAGGTGATCAGTCTATAAGGATTAGCTAAAAGATACCTGTGGGTTATTGTGTGAGCCATATCGTATAATATGAAAAGTAAAGTAAACACCTTATTGACTAACACGAGTTAACAAAAACTTTGTCAAGTTAGGCAAAAGCATATTACTTTTATTCTTCGTACGACCTGTGAGGCTCATCTAAAACTCCACGTGTCTAATCTCTTTTATTTTCTTTCTTCTAAGTAACAGTCACTCCATTTCTCTTCCCTCTTACCACACCTAGCTCTCTGTCTATCTCTCTCTCTCTCTCTGTCTCTCTCTCTCTCTCTCTCTTTATCTCTCTCACTCTCTGTCTCTCTATCTCTCTCTCTGTCTCTCTATCTCTCTCACTCTCTGTCTCTCTCTCTGTTTCTGTCTCTATCTCTCTCTCTGTCTCTGTCTGTCTCTCTCTCTCTCTATCTCTCTCACTCTCTGTCTCTCTATCTCTCTCTGTGTCTCTCTCTCTATCTCTCTCACTCTCTGTCTCTCTCTCTGTTTCTGTCTCTGTCTCTCTCTCTGTCTCTGTCTGTCTGTCTCTCTCTCTCTCTCTATCTCTCTCACTCTCTGTCTCTCTCTATCTCTCTCTCACTCTATCTATCTCACTCTCTGTCTCGCTATCTCTCTCTCTCTCTCTATCTCTCTCTCTCTCTATCTCTCTCTCTCACTCTCTGTCTCTCTCACACTCTCTCTCTGTCTCTCTCTCTGTCTCTGTCTGTCTCTCTCTCACTCTCTGTCTTTCTCTCTCCCTCTCTCTCTCTCCGACCCTAATTCCAACCTACATCCTTTTCCATTTCCCTTGTCTCCCTAATTGCATTTTTTCCCTTCTTCCCTTCTCTTCCACTCATACAATACGAGACAACATAATCCCACAGATCATTTGTGATATTAACTGTCACGTTACCTTCATAAATAAATAAATAAATAAATAAATAGATAAAACCAAGCAGTCTAGTCGACAGTAAACAGATGAGGAAAAATGCAAATATTGACCTGTCTAGTTTCGATTTTGCAATCAGCTTCAATCGTCGCATTACAAAACTGAGATTCATATATGTAACAGTATAATAACATATCATATTGGCTACTATATCTACCATATTGTAAATATAACGGCAAGAATGATAATGATTTAATCATACGGTGGGAAGTGCGGCTGTTTGAGCTGCATGGCTTTATAAGTAACACTATACTGATAGCATTTATCACTAACCATAACTTTTGGTAATAAAATTACTACATGGCCATGGGGAAACAGACGGTGTTAAGTGCTCTAGCTTGTAACCGAAGGATCGCGGGTTTGACACCACCGGCTGGACAGCTTTTGTATGACAATCCTCAGCGAGTCATTTATCCAGGACTGATGGAGTAAACCCGTCTCTACAATGGGTTGACATTTGATATAATCTTTGTCGGGTGATATACGAGCGTCGAAGGTAATTGTATCAGCGCTGAATAGGTGCCATAAACATACATTGTAAACTACATCTGAAAGCCTTCATTGGCTGATACTAGCGGTCTATAAAGGCTATAAAAGTGGTACTGCATCTTTATGTACCATAATTAACTATAAATAATTAATTATTGTAATTGCGGATCATAGAAAATGGATAAGGGTATCATTAGGATAATTCAATTTTTTACCCCCTCCTACTCTTTTATAATAATAAATAATATAAATGATAATTTATAGAGTGCAGTAATGGTATTAAAACATCTAGGGACCTTGAATGGTGGGGAACACGATGTATACACTAATATAACTACTGAAATTTGAACAATATTGTAGTTAATAATGAGATAACAATTATCACAATGAATAAAAATTTGGAGGTATGTCTGAGGTTATTTGAAGAAAATTTAATAGATAGTTCGTAATTTTTGGCGTACGTAATTGCAGACTACTACCTGAGCGGATATGGATGGGGCGGAAGGGAGTTGAATGAACCTAGTTGGTCTGGAGTGTTTAATTGATTGTAATAGAGTTCTTAACATAGATGGGAGATGAACCATAAATGAATTAGTGAGTAATAAGGAGAATTTTGAACAAAATCCTACATTTTACTGGTAACCAATGGAGTTTCAAGAGAACAGGCCTGATGTGCTGGTGGTGAAATGAAATGAAATTCATTTGTTTAAAGTGTACTTACACACTTTACATGAAACAATAGCCTAATGGTCTAAGACTATAATGTAATAACTTAAATTATAGAAAATTAACATCTAACAGTATACAGGTAATACAGATCAATGTTAGATACAACTATGTACATTTACAGTGAGCATAAAATGGATAACAATGTTGAATTATTCGGTGGAAAATAGAACAAATATCGAAAAAAGGAAAATCCTATGCGTGAGGTGAGAAGTTTGAGCAATTCTACGAGCTATATCTAAATATCATTGCTAAGTAACTAAATACTAAAGTAAAATAGAACAAGCCCACAGTACAGGGGACAACATTCTCTGAATCGCTCCATTTCTATTTACCTGCGCTATTGTTTGCTTGTCTGTGACAGTCTATTGTTGGATTTCCTACATTCCTATTGGACGGTCGAACTTATACTTATTGTTATCCATTCGTACGTAAGCCAATGTGTTGTAATTTTCATCACCCGATGAAGCGAAGTCTGATGCGAAAATTTATGAGTAATAACCCTATTGTCCTCTCGCTCCGACTGCCTTCTTATAGATGGCGCTTTATATAGCAGTCACCTAATCCGCGTCTGTTTGCCAACAATCTTTTTTCTTTGTTGATATTTCTGCATTTCTGATATTTTTTCCCATTGCATTACCTAACATTTCTCTCGATAATATGTATACAGTACATATAGATAACCGTAGATAACCTAGGCTATAAATAGAATAACGATTACATAATGTAATTTACATTACAGGCAGAGGCTATTCATATTCAGACTCTGTAAAGTGTATTTAAGAGCCAGTTAACGAAAGGCCAAAGACGCAAGTAATCATTGTGGAAGCAATACTTTGGCTTTTACAGAATTAGCTTTGGTATATTTGTATTTGACAGCCAAGCTTATGATAAGCACACTAACAAAATAAATGAATTTCATTTTATAAAATTTGTTTTTCTATAAAAGAGGGGTTACCTGTGATCATTTCGCATGATATTCTTTACTTGTTACGATGATGATGTCTAATGACCTTTAAACTCGCAAAAAATCAAAAGTTCAAATTACAAACAAGTCAAATGCGATGCGTTTAATAAATGTGGCAGTTGTTAGTCTTTATTGAGTCTGGCTAGCATAAAAAACTGGCAGGATATAATAATGTAACAGCTATAGGTATAAAAAATGTGTCAGTTTGTTGTTTTTGTAGTGATAAAAGTCTCGGGAGGACATGTGCAGTTATGATTCATTCAGTCTATTAAAAAAAAAGAATTGACAAGATATTTTGGGAGTGTAACAAAGGAGGTCTTCACTTCTCTTTGTGCCATAGAAAGGCCCCACTCACCCGATGCCCTGCTGAGATAGTTAACTAAGCATTACCCTCAATAAGAATTGTAAAGATGTGTATCACAGATGGCGGTAGGGGCTGTAGACGATGATTGTTGTGAGATAACGCTGCAGGATGGATGGGGTTTCTACGCAATATGCCGATGAAAGTCATAGTAATTCAGTACAATTATCAGGATCCTGCAGTTTCAGCAATTAGTATGTACTTAGGCAAGAAGACATTTTATATATCAGGAAACCTTTGGTCGAGTATTTAATCTGTGTGCCACCTCTGCCCACTCACTGCACCTGATGAAGTATACTTGATATACGAAAGCTTGTGTTAATCCTTATATAGTTAGTCATCAACAAGGTGTTACCTTTGTATTTTCGTTTATATATCAAGAAAGAAACGTTTGATATAGACCAATATAACTTTTTTATTTATTGCTGTCTTTCGCATCTAAACTATGTATGTATTGTTGGAACGTTGTAATGTGATAGGTCCTTAACCCTTAGGACTCTGTTGTCACAGAATTGTATTGCTATATGGTAATGTGATGTAGGGTTGTCAGTGTGTTAAGGGTTAACAAAATACGTGCTTTTATCTACAATAATGATAACACTGTCAATGGAATCAAAATACAAAATAATATCATATATATATCTACCAATAATTATCACCCAATAAATATCTACCAATAAATATCATCTGATAAAAATCACCAGATAAATATCATCCGATAAATACCATCCAATAACTATCACCCGACAAATATCGTCTGATCAATATCATCCAATAAATACCATCCGATAAATACCACCCGAGAAATATCATCCAATAACTATCATCCGACAAATATCGTCTGATCAATATCATCCGATAAATACCATGCGATAAATATCAACCAGTAAATATTTTCCCTTGTCACCTTGACATCTAATATTGGTCACCAGAGAGATATATACCGAATGTATCAATGCTTCATTTTTCAGAAATTTAGTATAAGAGATCAGAGAAATTTTTTTTTCACGAGTTTGCTAGAGTAGTTGTAATACAGTAGTAAAAGACAACAATTATAAAACATAAGATCAACCTAGATATGCACATCTGCCCTAACCCACACCTTTGAACGACATAAGTGGGGGAACCTTTTGAACGAAGAGCCCTGCCGAGGAAAACAACAAAAATTTCTGGCCCAGACAGTTATTTCCCAGTGGTGATCGAGAAGTACAATTATTTTATCTTAGCTGTATAAATAATTACTCATGATAGAGATTAGATTTGTAAGGTAGCCGGCATCGTTAACTTGAATGATTGACACATGTGTCATTTATTTGTAATAATTCACGTGATATCCTTATTACTGGAGGGCAAAGATGAAATAAGCATCCGGCGTGAATGCTGTCATCTGTCACATCCTGCGTACATACATCAAAATATCAAACCAATGAATGTAAACATCAAAATTAAGCATTAGTTAAGATCTTCCTTATATCTGTCTTCCCTTTCCTTCCTTGTTCATCCGAAAATCTTGTAAACTAAAACGTCGAAATTAAACATTTGTGAATATTGTCTTGCTATCTTCCTGTAATTTTTTTCTGTTCCATCTTCTTTTTGGTTATTTTGTCTCTAACACATCTGTGAAAGCTAAATTATATATTAGATATGTAATTGCTGTAATTGTCATGGAATATGTAAACGTATTAATTAATCGTTGTACTGTATGTAAACAATAGTTTCAGTGAAATACCCCATGGTTATCTATTTCATGGGAAATACCCGCCACCTCCCTTTGGTTTACAAGCTGTACACCACCCCCCACCCGCCCACTCCAACATCCATCAAGACGGTACTTGCAGAATAAACACATCATGTCCAGTGAATACAGCTACTACTATTATTATATATCTATGGCATCTGGTGGCACAAAGAAAACCACATCCTATCCAATGAAATCTGCCGAAGAGGGGGAAAGTCGGGCAATGGGGAATGAATGAATGAATAAACCAACAGAAGGAATGAGTCATAATCAACATTTGTGTGAGGATATTAGGGCATCCATATCTGGCACGTGCATTAACTACTGTGTACACAGTATTTTATATACGTAACTGTAATATAATTATTTACCTATCAAATTTATGAAGGGCATTTTTCGCTGGGATACTTGAAATATATTACAAATAAATAAACAAATAGATACCTCTGATGAGGGAATAGGAGGTATAGGGTTTTTTTCTGTGTATTTCTTTCCAACTACTCAAAGAACCACATTGGCTACCCCCATTAACATCACGTTGAAATATGTTAGTATAGTAGTGGGTAACCGTGTTGGTCTAATTGATAGTAACTTAAGAGATAAAGGGCCTTTTAACTTAAAAGATAAACGCCTTTTATATAGACTAACTGGTTTATTGATCACAAGCTTTCGCATAAACACCATGCTTCATCAGGTGATCAAGTTTTGATGAAGCATAATGTTTGTGATGTCAGGCATCACCTGATGAAGCATAGTGTTTATGTGAAAGCTTGTGATCGATAAACCAGTTAGTCTATATAAAAGGTATTGCCCATTATCTTTTAAGTTACTTGAAGCATGTTGATTTTATAGATACAGGCACATTCTCATTCATGAATATGATAAGTCACGATTGATTGATGGATCTATATCTGGCTGGCGTCAGAAATACGGTGGTTGAACTACGGCCTTTCATCCGTCAGGTTACTAGGTTACAACTTTGCGTCTGCACAAACCAAGGATTGTTCCAGTGCTTTCAATAACAGGAAATGAGATATCGAGAAATATTCGGCGTGGAGCAGGTTATTGTGAAATTTCCTAAGGCTATAAGACGGCGATATTATAAGCACAGGTGGCCTTTACTACCATTAATAAAATAGCTATAAAACCTGGCTGCTTCCCTTTTGTTAAATAAATCTCCAAAATTCAAACAAAAGACCAATATTCTGTATGCGTTTGGGTCGTGATGAACCAGTCCATACGGTTTATGCGCATCAAACTCACTTTCAAATTTAAGGTGAAATCTGAGAACGTATTTTTTACTACTTTACCAATTTCTCCGATGCATTTCATTTATCATTTTAGGTTTTGTAATTGTACACCACAATTGAGATACTTGCATGATTCTTGCGCTAGATACATTATTACCATTCCCATTAAGTTGGAACCCAAAATACACCATTGACAAGTTCCGAGCTCAAACCTCGGTCCCGTAGAATTCAAGTCAACCAATCGATCCATTACATTACAGAAAAATAGGCAATGTGTTCAAAAATTTTTCCTTTATTTTATACTATCTATACTACCTATACTGCCTATACTGCCAAAACTACCAATACTGCCTATACTGCCTATGCTGCCTTCACTGCCTATACCACCTATACTACCTATACTGCCTATACTGCCTATACTACCTATACTGCCTATACTACCTATACTGCCTATACTACCTTTACTACCTATACTACCTATACTGCCTATACTACCTATACTACCTATACTGCCTATACTGCCTATACTGCCTATGCTGCCTTCACTGCCTATACTACCTATACTGCCTATACTACCTATACTGCCTATACTATCTATACTATCTATACTATTCACCCCCTATCATGTCAATGATTATCAGATAATAAGACATACAGGAATCACAGATATTAAAGAAATATTAACGAAAGTATATTGTTAGCTAAGGGGCGTGTATCGGTTATGAAAATTAGTACAATAAATGTTATGACGATATGTAACAAGATGGATGAGGCATGGACACGAGTTGCTCATGTTTATCTGGTTAAACTTATTTTTACACGATAGTATATAGTATTATAGTATTTTGTCATTATCATAGACTATTTCATGTATCAAATGATGATATTCCATACAAACCCACCGACATTGCTAATGCTTTGTACATGTAAAAACAGAAATAACACCTTCGAAACATACCAAGTTTGTTAGGCAGGAGATATAACTAAACTCTTGTTGCAGTAACTATGCATGCATGTTGTCTGCATGTTGCATGAATACATGTATTGATAGGCTGATTCAGTGAGAATTTATTGAGGCTGGCCTAAAGTGTGTGTCTTCTTTTTTGGACGTCATTTGTAGAAGACGTCTCAGCTGTCAAATGTATACAAATAGGGCGTTGTTTCTTCCCATTTGAAATATGGCGGTAACTATAAAATTGGCACGGTGCATCTGTGCAGGTATGTGTGGGAGTTTAGCATTAACCCCCCCACCCTCCTCCCACCTCCGAAACCAAACCATAATATTTAGATTTCAAAGAGATGAAAGATGAAAAATACATTTTATTGCATCGTGATAAATGCAAATTAAGTTGAGTGAAACCGAATCAAAAGAAACAATGGTAAGGGTACTAGGCCCGATGTACTCACCCGTGCTAGACTACAGTCCCTTTGTTCCACCATTCATGGCCGGAGAAGCGAATACAAGAATGATTTCCAGCACTACTGTATTGTAACACTTGACTACATTCAACTTGAGAGAGCCTACAGAGCAGACTGCTGATGTCAGCACGGAACATTGATCCACTGATGTTCACGCAGCTCTGGGGCTCACTACATGCGCACCCCGCATTAAGTGGGAAGCGTGTCAGCAACATTACCACCCCCACCACCCCCTGGTGCTATATAGAAGAGGCGGAGAGAATGGAATTCGCGATTACTTAGCAACCGAGATTTATTTTTTCTTGACATGTTTATGGAGCGTGAAGAAGGTAAAAAAATTATTATTTCACTATCAGCATCTTTCTCGTGGCATTTCTTTTTATAAATGCAAAAACCGGCGCATTAGTAGTAGCTCTATAGATACCGGCTGATAATTCTGTAAATAGCATGGAATCACTAATGCATCTGACAGAAAGAAAACAGATAGTAAATCGTACGTATTCGTTAATATAGAGGAGATATGTATGTCGTGTATATAAATCAGTTCAACTTATTATATAACTCACTTAACTTCGCTGAAGAAATACGTTAACCCCAGTCTTGCTACTAGGTTGTGGTATTTGACATCAATTTACTAAGGATATAACTGTGACAGACCAGGGAGATATCCGATAATGTATTAATCCAATCTTTACATGTAAATATCAATAATTCATTAAATTGAAATGAAATGAAATTTTATTGACACATGGCTATCAAAGCCACTACAAATTTATGGTTGCTATGATTAACTAGAAAGACAAGGAATACGGTTCAAAATCGAACTCGGGATTCCATGAAAGAATTAAAAGTAAAATAGGTATATACATTAAGGTCACATAAAAAGAAAATTAAACTAAAAATATTACAGCACAGATTAGAAAAACACAAAATATAAGAAAATTACATAGTATTGCATAGTAATTATGAAAAATTTGAAAGAAAACATCTAAAGAAGCGTCTCTTGAAAAATTTTGCGCATCTGGTTGTTTCTTCATTTTCATATCCAGAATTAGCTGTGAGTTAATGCTATTTATGAAATGAAAAGAAGTGAAATTAGATTGATTTATAGTGCCTTTCAAGACATGGCTATCAAATTTACAGTTACTATAATTAACTAGAAGTACAAGGAATACAGTTCAAAATCAAACTAAATGAGTCGAAAATAAATGAGACATATACAGTAAGATGAAGAAAATATTACTAAAAATATAACGGCACAGATTTGATAGTGGCACAGTGTCGGACATAAAATCATGCTGTAAAACTATAAGTATCACAAGAAAAATACAACATATAAGAAAATTACGTAATATTGCATTATAAAATAACCCAGGTAAAACTATCACATGGCCAAGGGATAAAACATGGTAAAAGATAACACAAGCAAGTCACTGTAAACTTAGCAAAAGGCAGTAGAAGAAAGGAAAGTTTTAAGTTTGGATTTAATGGTAAAAATTAGCAGATTTCAGTGTGGTAAGGGTTAAAAAGAGTGGATGCAACTGCATAATTTATGATAAGTATATACATTTCAATTGTTGCTCCTGCATCAGTATACCTTCCTTCCTATATGATATATCACAGTTGCTCCTGAAGCAGTATACCTTCCTTCCTATATGATATATCACAGTTGCTCCTGAAGCAGTATACCTCCCTTCCTATATGATATATCACAGTTGCTCCTGAAGCAGTATACCTTCCTTCCTATATGATATATCACAGTTGATCCTGAAGCAGTATACCTTCCTTCCTATATGACATATCACAGTTGCTCATGAAGCAGTATACCTTCCTTCCTATATGATATATCACAGTTGCTCCTGGGGCAGTATACCTCCCTTCCTATATGATATATCACAGTTGCTCCTGAAGCAGTATACCTTCCTTCCCATATGATATATCACAGTTGCTATATATCTACCACAATTGGGATACTCGGCATAATTTATATAATGTTATTGGAAGACCATATCATAAGGTATCACCAGCCACTTTCCTAATTTTAGGCGATCCACAATTATTCCTGTGTGCTGTCTGGTGTTATTTATACCAAATAAAGAATTTAATATACTGTAAATGTTATTTCTATAGCGCATAATCAGAAGTTATCTCACCTGCGCTTCACAATAACGCAGTAAAACACTGAAACAGTGCTAGCAGTAAGCCTTGGAAAAAAAACATTTTGATTTGTGATTTGAAAGCAGTCCACGGTGCAAGTGACAGAATGGCTAGTGGCATCTATTCCACAAAGTTGGAGTTATTGTCTGACAAGATGAGTCGAAATGGATAACAAGAAGATGTTTCATAAGCAAAATATCTCCTTTCCATCATTAACTCGACAAAATTCTGGCGAACGTAAGACGACGCGATTCTTCGCGAATGATTGAAGGGTGCTGACCTCGTGACCGCGAATGGAAAAAACCGGCATGTGAGGAATATATGTCAGCGCTGTGCCAATATCGCGGTGCGTTAACGTATCAGAACGACTGCATGCTACTATGAAGGATATTGAACTGTCTGCAAGACTGCAGCGACTGGAACCCACAACTATTGATTGATTTTTGCGGATTTCTCGGGAAACGCTTACGGTGGGTTTGTGGCGCAGAACTGGGTCGCTGTTCTAGATCGGGTTCCGCTAGAAGTAACCAATAGGCGGAGAAGAGACGTCAGACGTAGTAACGATCGTGTGGGGTCAATAAGGCGCGTTACTCTCATTCTGTCTGATAAATTACGATTGTGAGAAGTAAACTGGAAGTAAGGTGTGACACTTTAGAGGCAATCTCGCAGCTTGCCAAATGACGATTTGCAAGAAGTCGTTCAGGAAGACAGCACTATAACAGGCCTCTCACAACTTTATCTCCCCAAAGAATATTAATTCGTGTAGCCACAAATAAATTTCACCGGTATTTATGGCTAAATTACCATAAGCAACTGGCACAGAGTATGACAATCTTATCCAAGGGTACTAAAGAAAAACACAATTTGTATTGCCTGGGGTTTGATTCTCACAATTTGTATTGCATGGGGGTTTAAACCAACAATTTGTATTGCATGGGGGTTTAGACCCAACAATTTGTATTGCCTAGGGTTTGAACCTCACAAATCTGTATTGCCTAGGGTTAGAACCTCACAATTTGTATTGCCTGGGTTTGAACGTCACAATCTGTATTACCTAGGGTTTGAACCTCACAATTGTATTGCCTGGGTTTGAACCTCACAATCTGTATTGCCTAGGGTTTGAACGTCACAATTTGTATTGCCTGGGTTTGAACCTCACAATCTGTATTGCCTAGGGTTTGAACCTCACAATTTGTATTGCATGGGATTTGAACCTCATAATTCGTATTGCCTGTGGTTCAAACCTTCCACCTTAAGGGTCAAGCTCAATGCTCCACTAGCTATTCTATATTTTAGATTGAACCAGAATATAACACTCTATATAGACTAACTAATATTATTATTCCGCATTCGATCATTCGGTGATTAACATTTCGAGATTTCACCCGTGACCTCTTACTTTATAAGTCGGCGAATTAACCGCCATTGTTAGACATAAATAAGATGTGATCGCTGCTAAGTTCTCCGAGTTAATGATAAACAACCCACGTCGCGGGACGACTTGCGTCACAACCGCGCCGAAATAAATTACCTGAGTTTATATTATCACATCTGGTAACATCACAACACGTATCAATGAATAGGGATGACGTCTAAATATTGACGATTCTGATATTTTATTGTTATCGTAGCGCGACAGTGATAGTCGTATATATATCCAGATCAATGCTAAGGCATGAGGTGAACGACTGGTTCCAACCACGGGAACACCTTCGGATTTTAACGATCACATTTTATGCCACTATGCTATTTGGATGGTTGAACAGATGCCTATCTCAAGAGCCGTTCTTAACCCTTATTACACCGACAAAAGCACATCACATTACTAAATTCATTTAAATCACTCATAAAAACATTTTTTGATAAGTGCTATGAGTACCACCCTAGGTTATTTTTTTTAAATTATATTTTCTGTGTATTGCCTTTGTGTGTCCCATAATTCTATTATGCATATTGATTCTATTTAACACCCACCTATTTATGACTGTAAAGTGTGTCTGACAACATACATATGTTTTTAAGAAGCACTAAAAACTATTATTATTGTTATTATTATAGCAATATAATTTTGTGACAACAGAGTGCGAAGGGTGAAATCCCCCCCCTCCCCCGGTTAAGCACGAAACAAGATTAATTTGAATCTTCCAAAATGCATGCTACAATAATTATTTTTATTGTAAAGTAATAAAGTGTACAATAACCTACCTTAATATTTAGGAGCGTGAAAATCTTTCTTTTTTTCACATACAGGACAAATGGAGAGGCGGACAAATGGAAGAGGCGGGACATGCCCGGTATATGTGGTACGAACTCGCATCCAATAGCTTACATAATTAGCTCAAATATATCAGACTTCTAAATATTAGATGAGACTCACTCCTACATTGTAGAATATCACAATACAAAAAAGGTCAAATTTGACACGTCCGATGTTCGTAGGAGACAATATGTGAAGAATTGATATGTCACGGTAACGAAATGAAATTTCATTGGGTCATTATCACTGGGTAATTAATATAGCATTTATTGCTCTTTACAAATTACATTTTAATAGAAACCTGTTAATTGCTTAAAGAAATTGGCAGAATAAAATGCAAAGTTGTCAAATTGATAGAAATATGTTTTGGAAGTGTATTGCAGCTCTGTTACCAAAGAAATTAAAACCCCAAAAATAATTGTAATAACACACAATTCATGAGGGTCAACGGCAGCCAATTCTGTAAAAAAGGGAAGTAACCCGTGTAAATATGATACGTCGTCGTGATATATTATCTCCCATGGTTGTAAATCCCACACCTTAAAATTTATTATGCAAATTAACTATATCAAGTGATATTTTGGAAAATACAATTCCCTCTGCAGCAAGATAAAAAAACTTGACTGAAAATTCTCATTATTATCCTGTTATATTATACATGTCATCATTATTGTGACATATTAATCGGAAAACCTGCCAAGTTGCTAACTATTGAAAATATAGAGTGCAGACGACTTTTACGCCGTCATAGTCAAAATTGGCTCCCGATATCCCTGTGTTCTATATACTATTATATATAGGATGGCCTATCACAACGATTACTTCGGTAATCAGCCTATAAATACATACATACACTTGAGAGGCTAAATAAATGAGATAAGATTTTGAATTCATATTAAATTTCACAGAGATAAGATTTTGAATTCATATCAAATTTTGCAGAGATAAGATTTTTAATTCATATTAAATTTCACAGAGATAAGATTTTAAAATCATATATTATTAAGTGTATATCAATGATTTATATTCACGCCAACAAATGAAATGAGTGACTTACCACTGGAAACTGTTGAAGTGCAGGTATACGATACCCAGGCCATAAAGCAACGGGGCATCCTGTCATGGAGGGTATTGTTACGATTAGAGTGGATATAGTAAATACCATCGAATGACACAACAACACGCAGTGTTGAATTAGGCATATACTGTATGGGCCACTATTTCAAGTGAAATGGCAATTTATACAATCAAGGAAGTAAATAGTCCAGTGTTGAGCAAAGAACTAGGTCACCACTTCGTTAACCTCTTCAGTTATTTGTTCCACAATTTATTTGGAAAGTTGTGTCGGTGTCTATTTTTAGAAGTGCAGGATATAGATGTTACTTAATATCAGGCAACTTTAATTGCTGATGCGGTAACGGTACAAACGATGAATCAGCATGAAATACGTCGGTACCAGAGCGTAGCGATTTTGTAGATTCCTGCGCGGTTTTAACGACGTACCTTCCACGAGTTCTGCTGCAGATTGTAACACCTCTGATACGCAGAAAGGGCTGCGAAACACAAACAAATTTACTGTAAAACATGCAACAGGCCAGTTAACAAGTTTATCCCATGCACGGAATAACCAATATTATTCCATGTGTGATCCTTAAATCAGGCCCCTATCACAACCGGGGCAACATTGAGACGAACGGGCCAGAAGATTCTTGGCCAGACTCACTAACAGTAATACATGGGTTCTAATATTGACCTAATTTTAAGTAAAGTTGTTTTATAACTAATAATTTATTAATAATTAATCATTATTGATGGCGACTTTGTCTACATATGATTTCTTTTTTCGATATTTGTTCTACTTTCCACTGTATTATTCAACATTGGTATCTATTTCATGCTCACTGTAAATGTACATAATTGTATCTAACATCGATCTGTATTACCTGTATACTGTTAGGTGTTAAT
>WURV02146014.1:0-18406 GCA_011762755.2 Epimenia babai
AACCATTCCACGACAAATCTTTCTCAATATTCAAGCACGAAAATCTTGCTCATTTCCTATTGTGGAAGGCGCGGGAATAAACTCCTAGTGTATGCTGGTTTGAACTCGCAACCTCCCGCATGAAAGGCAGCGCTTCTAACTACTACACTACTGGCGCTGACGTATAAAACATAACGTGACATAATCCCTCATTCTATTTCTTAAATACATAATTATGGACCACTCTGGGAAGCAGCAGATGCGGTAGTATCTTTATTTTTTTCTGAGTCAAATGCCCTATCCTGCGGAAAGGCATTCATTGCTCGGTCAATACTCAGGTGTATATTTATATAGATATATTTATATATGCACCTGAGTATTGACCCAGCAATGACTTTATTTCTTTATATGGTCGTATGTATATCTATATGTATGGACGCATATAGGTAGTGTGTGGTGTGTGTCCATGCACGCAGTGAATTGGTATATATGCGGATCACGCAGAAATAAACAGTCTTTACTGTCTTAGTTTAAGATTTCTTAATGATATAGTTAAGAAAGTGTGTGATTTTTACGAACAGTAATACATGAGATTGAAATCATGAAATCATATGTATGCCTTTCATTTGTTTTCTTTTGGTTTTTTATACATGTTCTTATTGTAATAGCTGCCTGATTTTGGTTTAGGATCAAGTGTGTGCCACCGCTGCTTTGTGATTGCACCTGACAAAGTATGTCATGATTACAAAAAAATTATACAAAATTTCACTTTAATCTTAATCCCAGGTGGCAGGTGTTACCTTTTTGATTTCTCTTATTTCACAATATAGTCAAACAAAGCGAGTCACACCTCAATATTTGAGATCAAAAAACTAATGAGAAGGCGGTGCCTGTTAATAATTGAAAGCTTTCAGGACATATGTCATAAGAAATCAGATTACGAATATCAATCTATACAGTAACAAAAATGGTAAACAGATCACTGTCGAGATGACGATCTGTGTATAGTATTGCTACAGTCATGTATTGATTTGGTGTTCCGATGGAAAGATGTATACTGAATCTTACTTGCGTCATTAGTAACGCGCCCTAGCCAGTCACGCGCTTTTGATCACATCTATGTACTCTTGTTCACTATCACGCTGCTGTCTAGTCTCTCCTGAGATCCAGAATAACGGACCGAGTGTAAATGTTGCCCTTTATGTCCTTCCTCACCGCATTCGATTTATGAGAACATACAGAATGCCATAGAACCTGGTTTCTCGGGAGACTAATTTAAATGCACACTGGTATTAAATGATAGAATATAGCCACGGTAGCAGCCATGGTATACACCATAACTTCACCATTACACCCACTATATGCAACATAACTTCACCATTACACCCACTATAAAAACATAACTTCACCATTACACCCACAATATATACCATACCTTCATCATTACACCCACTATATACACCATAACTTCAACATTACACCCACCATATACAACATAACTTCAGCATTACACCCACAATATACACCATAACTTCACCATTACACCTACTATATACAACATAACTTCACCCTTACACCCACTATATACAACATTACTTCACCATTACACCCACTATATACAACATTACACCATTACACCCACTATATACAACATTACTTCACCATTACACCCACTATATACAACATTACTACACCATTACACCCACTATATACAACATTACTACACCATTACACCCACTATATGCAACATAACCTCACCATTACACCCACTATATACAACATAACTTCACCATTACACCCACCATATACAACATAACTTCACCTTTACACCCACTATATACAACATAACTTCACCATTACATCCACCATATACACCATAACTTCACCTTTACACCCACTATATACAACATAACTTCACCATTACACCTACTATATACAACATAACTTCAACATTACACTCACCATATACAACATAACTTCAACATTACACCCACCATATACACTATGACCTAACCAGTACTGCTACCATATAAACCATAACGTCACTGTAGCCACAATGTGAGCCATAATATTCACCATAGCCACCATAACGTCATCGTAGCCACGATGTGAGCCATAAAAGCCACCGTATACAACATAGCATCACTGTAGCCAAGATGTGAGCCATAAAAGCCACTGTGTACAACATAGCATCACCGTAGCCACGATGAGAGCCATAAAGGCCACTGTGTACGCCATAACATCACCGTAGCCACGATGAGAGCTATAAAAGCCACCATATATACCATAACGGTAACTACACACACTATATATTATTCACACAACTTCCGCTGCAACAACATACGCCATTCCGTTACCATTATTAAAGCACGACTCTACACATACTTTATCGTAATATCTGTGCAGTATCGAGGCACTTATCTGCTAATTACTCACATAATAACTTCTCGTCGATTGTCCCACGTGATGTAACTGATAAGGCAGTGATGAATTCTTTGAAAGATATCATATTATCCTGAAATAAAAGATAAAAATCAATATTCAATATCTATTTGAGAAATATACATCCATACTATGTATGTATGTATTTATAGGCTGATTACCGAAGTAATCGTTGTGATATGCCATCATAGGCCCTTTACAATGCTAGCCTATTAATGTGGTTAACACGACAATCTCATTAGCCTCACCTATATGGGGTGGGGGAAAACACAAGTGTGAAAAACCCACCGAGTCTGGGCGGACCCATTCACGCTACTGGTTCTAAATGTCTACATATGAACTATATATGTCGCACACTCCGCTGAGTCTATGTCCATGTCAAGGTCCATGTTCATTTACAATGAGCTGATGACATAGCGGGGAGGTAAGCGACATAGAAAATACATATAGAGCATCTGAAGCACAGCAAACGTCAGAGGGAAAAAGCCATAACGGAACCACACTGTAAGGGCTCCCCAGACCCCCATGGGCAATGAGGTTTGAGACGTTTTCAGCCCGAAAAATGCCACAGTTAGTATACTGGTCAGAACGGGATTTGAACCAAGGACACCTGGATCCAAAGTCAAATGCTCTAACCACTACGCCAGCTGCCCCCCCCCCTTACATCCATACGAAGTTCAATACAGAATTTAACTATATGAGTGAGTAAAAGTTTATTAACAATATTGAAAGCATAAAAAAATTTAATTTCTTACATTTCAATTGTTGTAGTTTAAAGGCAAACTTTATCAATTGATGAATATGACTTATATGATTATTGTGTAAACGCTGCATATGCTGTATTATGTTGAATAAACATTTCTTATATCTCATATACTCAAAGGGTCGATATCTCAAGGGGAGATATTGCTGTAAGTGGCGTAATGAAATCATACTGTAATTCACATTATAACTGTAAAAAGGGTAGATAAGACTACAGATTTTTGTAACCCAAAATTGAATTTTTGCAATTATTTTGTAAATTTTTATCATTGCATTATGATAACACAAAGCCTCACTCACAATATATGTCTTTAATCAGCATCCAGTTATCATTCATACAATGTCATCAATGATGTATCAAGAAATATCTATCATCTCGTGGCATCAACATTTATATTGCATTGCGCATGACGGTACAACCATTCAGTGAATTGACAAGATTTAATTCTCGTAAAGAAAGAAGAAAGAAAGCTTATTTTATTTTATATAATATATATATACACACTGGAATGAATACAACATTGTTATATATACAGGAGACAATAAACAAATTGAATATAGTTATATATACATTCATACAGTCTGAGAAAGGGAAGGTGGAAGACATTGGACGTATACTACCATCCCCTTTTGCATATTTAGAATTACCTTAAAGTAGGATAAACACACTTAAAAGTAAAGGTATGACGATCAACGGATATTGAATATAAGTTAACCAATGAAATCTTACCTTATTGGCGTCAAATACAGCGAAAACAAATGCAGCAAATTTTCTTGGGTCACCATTCGGGAAGAACTGTTTATAAATTGTCTGAAATTCCTGTAAAAAGTATTGATTTATATCATATATATTTTTATATTAATTGGATGGCACCATTCAAAAAATTGAAATATATGTCATACCTAGATTGCATGATTTAAAAGATCTGCCATACTACCTACATTTATTTGATTGCGTGATTTGAAAGATCTGCTATACTATCTATATTAATGATATTGCGTGATTTGAAAGATTTGCTATACTATCTTCATTAATTTGATGGCGTGATTAAAAAGATCTTAAAAATATGTAATACTGAGATTGTCTGATGTAAAATATTGAAAAATTTGCCAAGTGTACATAGTTTGGATTGCTTAGTCAAAAGATAAAAAAATCTGCTATACCTACATTAAATAGATTGTATGATTTAGAAGATTTTAAAATCCAATATGCTGAGAGTAATTGGATTACTTGATTTAAAAGATATTAAAATCTGTCATACCTACATTATTTGGATTGCATGAGTCGAATGATTTATATATCCGCTATACCCATACAACAATTTTTTTACTATTCAAAAAATGAAAAATTTGACATAAAAATCTGCCACCATGAAAATATGTGGTACATTGTCAATGTATAGCCAAATAAATCAGCAAGAAAATAGGGTGATATAATTCTCGACGTTTATTGCGTATGTATCAAGGCATTATAATTGCTTTGACTTCACAATACACTTGAGACTTGTGTGCAGTGTTAACATCTACGCCAACGGAGAGATACAGGCCGAGAGCGAATGGGTCGGATATTGATCAGGATTAGCCAGCAATCATGCAGGTATATTGTTTCATGTCTACGTTATATGCTTGGGCGATCAGCCAGGGCCACATTAATTACATGCAGTATTGGTTAAACCTCCACAACATCATAGGATTCCCATAGCCACTGTCCGTGTAGTCTGCGTAGTCTTTGACAGCGATAATGATTTTATATTGTGTATAGCGCGCTGCCGCAACAATGTTAGATAATAGCCATATCGGGCCGTGTCATATGAGGCCATTCAGCCAAGCATTCCCGCGCGTTAGACAAGAGGGTGGTCGTACAGACAATTTACACCATGTCTTACAAAGAGCCATGAAAATTGGTATTATCGACATTTTTAATTTTTAATTAATTTTCTCGAAAATTTTTTCTCACCATAAGGATATGATTGGGTGGTGAATTATTTGATGCCGAATTATTCACTCAAATGGAAGGGTGAATGATTTGTTAAATGATGTACTGAAATGCTAAAATCTCGCAATTTTACCCAAAGATGTCTCATCCCATGTACAACATCTCATTTAAAAAATGCTACCATTTGTAAAATAAACTATTTATATAAGCTACGTCAATATTTTTAACTACTTTATGCGTACTAAAAGTACATCAAAAGTTGTGATGAATATTAACTGATCTGTATGTCTCAAAGTAAACCCTTATATCAGTCAATCAGGGGCATTGGTGTGACGTCAATGGGTGATCTTCTAATCGCTTCAGTTGGCTTAACCGTGCCCAGGCTTATGGTTTAATTGGGTGACAGAATTTAATCATTGACGAGTAGGTCTTTAGTGACCAGAATGTATCACAAGATCTCATTAGTGCGGTAATTTGAAATATTAATAACTTTTTAACAATATGGATGGAACGATCGGTCCTTAAAAAGGACCCTTCAGAACGAGTGGGTAAAGACTCAGCTTGTCAAGCAAAAAATTGGCGAGTATAAATTCACATGAAAACTAGAATTTTTTCCTGCGCTTTGCACTATATGAAATGGGCAGAATATTTGTGGTTGAATACAGTTAGTGTAAAAGCAGTGTTGAAAAGTTAGTGTAAATTTCAGTAAGGTAAAATGACACAATATTGTAGGTGAAAGTTTTACTATCCTCAATAAAATAGCGCTAAAAATTTCCCCATCTTCTTTTCTTTGCATCAATATTGCCTGTTCTATATTAATGCGATACACAATTGCTTTTTGGCGTCAAAACTGTTAACCTCTCCCTTTATACCGTTTATATTTTAATAATTCAAGAACATCAAATCGCACTCACCTCTCTTTTTATAACCCCTTTGGGACAGTCCTTGACAAAATCTCTATACCTGAAAAGATATTTTTTGAGTTATTTCTTCGAAAGCAAGCCTGTGGTTGAGATAATGAACAGATTAGACTCAGTTATAAGGGTGGAGAAAACTCTGAAGTAAAAACTACCAAGTCTTGGCAGACAGTTGACCCACGTCCATTTATGCTTTTGGCTCCAAACGGCGAGAGACAGCCTACGTATGGAGCAAACTCCGCTAAGTCTGTTATAGATGGTGATTATTCATAATAACATGATGAGAGAGAGAACGGAGAGATGAACACCAGAGAGATCATTCAGAGATCATCTGATACACAGCCATGTCACACTGAGGGAGCCCTTACACTACAACATTACAATAGATATCCAGAAAGCCATGGGCAGACGGGGTTTACGGCGCTTTTAACCCGCTTAAAATGTAACAAGTTGTATACAGGTTAGATCTAGAAATTGATCCATGGTCATCTTGATTGAATTCTTATGATCTTCCCACGATGGAACCTGCCCTAAAACCATACATGGCATACATGACTTTGGAAATTTCAGCAATTTCATGTGAGCCTTTTGCATCATTAGTAATTATGACGGGTAATCTAAGCACATTAGCGCTTATAGTCCGTAATGAACAGATTTATTATAAAACAAACATGGTCACTGGATGTGACAGCCACATTGACTGTCTGCTAGGTACTTGGATTACCGCCTTGCCTAAGAGACTACTATCCCCCCCCATATGAAGCTATCCTAGATTGTAGTTATTTTTGTACTTTCGCTGAAATATGTCAGCTTCATTTCATTTATTATGATGGGAAAATCATTGTAATGCGAGTCATCTTGGTAAACAATTGGCCTTCGTGAATGTATACTATTGGCTGCTAATGCGAACAGACAGGCAACTTGTGTAGCACATCCCCTTAAACCTCTAAGAGGTGAAGATTACGTACGGACAGATATCGCCCCCAAGATACAGTATAATCAGCATCTGCAATACCACATCTAAGAGATTTACATAACCACTTGGCGAGGGTCATTGCGACCATTGGGTTATTCTGATCCTGTGGCTAGACAAGTTTTTACGGGAGTTTTTCTTTAATAGCAAAAATGCCTGAGTCTTAAACTGACTGAACTGGAGAATGAACTACAATCCACTAAAAATTAAATTCAAGAATCAAGCCACTCGGCAACCTGCGCTCAATGAGAGCCACATGTCGCACATTTAATAAAAGGACGCCACAAGCTATGATTCTGCCACAAATGAGCCGTATTTGGCCCATGAGCCACAGTATCTCCCTTATTTGATCAAGATTTATAATATGGAAATACGACCTTGAAAATTACGAGATTATTACAGCGGTTAATGCAGGTTCTTGATTGGTTCATAAATATCATCAAAGAAAGACATCTTTGCTTTTGGTAGGGTCTGAACGCATGTTCTCTTAGTCTACTCTAGGTAGTCTACCAACTGTCTGACTTCTTCATATGTATGTACGTATCTACGCTTATCAAACCCACTCAGATTTACAGTCTTGCTCTGCGAGGAATGCTGGAAATTGTTAAACACTTGGATTAATGGCTTAGTTGGCTGTATTAGTGGGGACGCGTCAATATTGTATAGAATTGATAAATGATAGATGACTTTGCCCTTGAGACGGTGATTAAGCAATGAGAGTTCTAAATAGAATAGAATCATCGAAGATTGATCACGTCATGGTCTATCCACTGAATAGGCAGGTGCCAGAAAATTATGTCACAGCATCTTGATGATTATGGCATCATTAAATCATAACACAAGGCAGTTCATGCTGTGGATGATGAATGATTACATGTCATTAAGTTTTGCGCAGGATGTCACGTGGGTTTATTAACGCTGAAAAAAATGCAGTTTCGCAGATGAAACAGTAAATATTGGGTTCCATTGAATTGCTGTTAAGATACAGGAAGACATTCCAGCCAAATCATTCTATCAGACATGCTAAGGACAAATTTGAGTAGCTAATAATAAAACATCGCCATTTTAAAATTTATATTAATAAAAATTTTATGCAGAATATGTGATTAAATCATTCTCTGCTATTACAGTTAATTACCATATACAGGAAATGATATATTCTTATTATATATGAATAATGCAGATAGCCGAGTGGTGAAAGCCCTAGATTTATAAAAGGTTGCAGGTTCGAAAATACCACTGGTCAGCATTTCTCTGATGATTCTCAGCAAGTCATTTATCTCAGAATGCTGGAGTATACCAATCTCACCTATCCAAATAGCTGCCATAAAATTTTATAAACCATATCTGAGAACGTTTAGTGGCAGATACTTGCGGTCTATAAATGTTGTAATTGATGTATATTTCTAGAGACATCAAAAAAGAGCCATAAAAATATTAAAACTTAATCAGTCAATTTTGTGGACGCTACGCACAAGTAATAATATAGTTTGAGCAAACTGATAATATGGTTTATCAAATATATAACATATGAATATCATAAGCAATCTGCATTGCATAAAATTTTGTGATCCATGAAACATTGCTAATAAATTGTTTGTATCTTCCTAATGTACAGTGAAAATAATTTCACTCACCACTGTTTAATTTCAGGTCTTGTAACTGAAAAAAAATGCAAATAATGTTGTGAAAACAGTCTAATTATCTTGTATGTTTGACCTAAAGATACCTATATTATAATATAATATTGAATTCATTTCTTTCCTGCTCGGTGATTACAGTATCGGATATGTATTCAGGAAGATATCCCAAAAAGAAAACGTTACTGATCTCCACCTAAAGAGCATTGTGAAATGCAAATCCAGATATGAGTCATGTTGTTCTTTCTTTCATGGTTGGTTTAGTTTCCTTTATAAATGTGGATTAGGTCAGTTACTTGACATTAGAACTTATGGGGTTATAGGTCGAAGAGAGGATGCATTCTTATTGATCCAGTTATATGTTTTAAGAAATGAATATTTTCTTTACCGTATTGGCCGCCATATAAGTCGCAGCATCGTATAAGTCGCACCCCTTCCTTGGAGCACTGATATCTTACCTTTAACTTGATTGTTCTTTTAAATAATAATAAAACATTTGCAACAACATTGACTTGCCTTGTTTTTATTTACAAACTGAAATTGAAACTGTCAAAACAGACAGGAAGTAGGAAGTGGATTCGTTGATTACCCAATTGTCTATAATGATCAGGTGGTTCGAGACCTATTGACAATAGGGCCCTGGCAATTATCGCCCTTGTTTTTTACTTTGATGTAGACTCATAGGGGCTGCATTTGCGCTAACAATTCGAAGCTAATGTTAAAATAAATTAACTGTAACATGATGATGTGAAATAATAAAGAAAAATTTTAAAATAGCGTAAATTTTTTGCGATCAAGGTCACTTCCGGGTACATCGCTTTAAATTGCAAATTCATCTGCAAAAGTCTTTCGTGATTATTTTTGGACAAGATGATTACGTTTCATGTGCCTAGTGAGTCATGTGACTCTAAAATCACGCGATTGTCAGTTTAGAAGCGTGAATGCAGCTAAATCGGGGAAAAAAATGCAAAGTGGCAGTCAAAATGGTCACAAATATCAGTATTCCGAATCGTTGGTTGATTTTAGCTCATGATATTCAGTAAGTGCATTATATAATCGCACCTCCTATTTAAAATTAGAGACCTTATAAAGTGGCCAGTATGGTAATAGTGAATGGGGGACAAGTAAGACACTAACCCCGTGGAATAACCATATTGAAAAATTTTTTACGCTGAGATATTCGTCATATCTATATTTCACAAAACGATTGTGATATTGTATCATGAAAGTCACTTATGGGCTATACAGGAGCAATATAGAGTTAAAGGCTTAAAGCATAAACCAAAGGCATCATTTTTTTTTCTTGTGACAATTGAATAAGTGTCCATTGTTATTGCATTATTTATAGCAGTCTGTAAATTATTTTAGTCCTAAATCCACTTTGTATATCAAGAATTTCTCAACATTCAGTTTTGTGGTCTTCATCTAGACTCTGAATTTGGGTAACCTTTGCCAAGCTGAACAACTGTAAACATAGAAATGCTTGGTGAATGCATCGATGATTCATGAACCAACTATGATTTGTAGCAAGATACTTCAACAATTGATACTAAACTTAAAAAACTCTCGACTATAAAAGGACGTTAGTTAGAAATAGGTTGATTACCAACGTAATCATTGTGTAGGCCATTCTTACGAAGCTATAGCTTTACAAAGCTAGCCTAGGTGGTTAACATGACAAACGGATTAGCCTCCACAATAAGGGGAAGGGGAAAACACTGTAGTGACACACCCACTGAGTCTGGGCAGAGCTGATCTTTGTCCATTTACGACATTTGGTCCAAAATGCCTTTAGAAGGCCTAGGAATGTTGCACTCCCGCAATCTGCTAAGTCTGTGATAGTTGACAACTATGTAAAATGAAGTGATGAGGTAACGTAACGGAGAGGTAAGGGCCATAAAGACCATCGAGAGAATGTCTGAAGCACAGCCACATCATAGGGAAGAAGCGTTTACATAACCACATTGTAAAGACTAACCAGACCCCCCATGGGCAAATGGGGCTTCAGGGCACTTTTAGCTAGAAAAAAAATGCCACAGAGAGTATACTAATAAATATAGAACTCATGCCAATAATGAGATTCCCTGCGTGGAAATTGGGTCCATAGTTGATCTTTCCCCTTCCTATAATGTCATTAAGTGATGAGGGTAACAACCCCTTAGCATAGCAATTACCATAGAAATAACCTTGACCAATTCAGCGTACCTAACTTTAAAGGCTTCATTCGTAACACTGATACAAAATCGTATTATTATAAGTCATGGGAGGCTGGCAATACTGCGACGTACTTAATAGTCATGTCTAGATATGGCTGATCAAAAACAAATTATTGGAAAGTGGAACAAATTTAGCTAGTAGCTTCGAGATGTTTCAAATAGCATGTAATATTTTTCAAATAACTACATAAAGTGTAGCCTTCTGCAAAGTGTATGCCAAATCACTAATTTCTCATGCATCGACTTGGATTCACTACTCTTCACTGCCAATTTTACATAAACCTTACTTCCTATGCTACTATCCATTCAACTTATAAATATCATTAAAAAAATATTCAAACTACCATTTTCCAAAAAAAAAGATAAAAAAGATTTTCTTCATTTATTACGACTATATCTTGTTATTGTGTACATTTTCCATAAATGACTTACTTCTAATCCAAATTTTCAGTGAATGTTATCATTTAACATTATTTAATGTTTTATCTGATAGGATTTTTGTGCTTTCAATTAATTATATTGGCTATAAATGCTTTAAATTTTTATATAACGTATCATAATATCGTATACAGAGTTCGCTAGTGTTAGCTATGAAAAGGAATTTGTGCAAGATGGATGCCTTGACATGATCAAACTGAAATAATAGTAATACTAATAAATATGCTATTTTTATACCTCCCTTTACAAGGCATTAAAGATCACTGTATTTAGAATATTGTACATGAATAGCGTAAAAGACATGGTTTCTAATCATTACAGTATGTAGATAGACTCATACACTCAAAACCTGCTAAAACGTGACGATGAGGAATTGGGGATGGTTTTGGGATTAAGTTTTGCTGAAATCAACCAATGAAAACAAAACTGGATTTTAAAATATGTGTATCCAATCCGTGTCTCACATCTACCGCTCATTGTGCAAGATGAAGTCTACTTGATACACGAAAGCTTGTATGAAATGAAATGAAATTTTATTGATTTGTAGTGCCCTTTTAACACATGGCTATCAAAGACACTTTACAAATTTATGGTTGCTATGATTAACTAGAAAAAGTAGTAGGTAGATGGAGTAATGGGAGATGAAAGATGGTAGATCGTGACAATAATGAGTATAAAGAAGATCTGATATTAATGTATAGATCGATCATAATCTTACGTTAAATGTTTTACATCAAGTTTACATTTTTATATTGTTCTCTATTTTTCATGTCACGGCATAGCTCCATCGAGTATAGCACCGCGACTACACCACGCAGCGAGAATAATTTCTGACCAATAAATAATTGTTTCTTTACAGGGTGCAAATGAGGAAAGCGACGTATCGAATAATTACTGGCCTCAAACGATGTCGCAATAAAATAATGCCAGAATACCATGACCATGTGTTACGTTACATGTATTTCATAAGATCCTTAAAATTAGGAAATCACCACACCCAACGCGTTTGTGGTTGGAACGTTTTCAAAATAGTTTTAGATAAAGAATAGAGAGAAAATCTGGCCCTGTACTACAATTGGTAGAGCACCAGACCAGCTGTCTGGAAGGTTCTTGGGCTGGATCCAACGAAAATTTTTTTCTTTTTATATCTCGTTATTATAACTTGTTATTCATATCAGAATGTTAATTTAAAATACACGTATACCAATGAAATGACGAATACGAGTGAAATAATACTATCGGTAAACTAAAAGTATCTTAGTGTAAATGCCTATCACAATAAATTGCAGGCAGAAATTAGCGCGAGAAATATCGCGATGAAAACGCCTTATTAGGGTCGATTCTTGGCGTCAAATTCACAACATGGTATTTTAATATGGTGTACAGTGATATTGGATTGTACACATTTTTTATCTCGAAATCTTGCCATGAAATTTTCGATTGAATCATTGTCTTGGAGAGTGACAAGGCAGTGGAGCTATTTACTCAACCAATGTGTCGTTAATGCAACATTACAACATGGACCAATACATTAACCGATTTTGCCAGAGAGTAGTCTTGGTCATGTGTAGGAAGTCCACCAAATACATGCCGGGTTTGTGACGGAATCTAAACAGCGACTTAGTGACCAATTCAAAGGAATGGATAGAACTGAGCTTTGGCCGAATCGGATAAGGGCCTTTTATGTAGAAATTTAAGTCACTCATTTGTGAAGAATATTTCGATAGGTTTCTTGTTGGAGCATAACGGGTTTTCCTGACACGTATAACACTGCCCTCGCGCAAATTTCCTATCGAAACTGGCCGCTGGAAGCGACCCAAACATATACGCAGTGGACACGTTTGTGAGAAGTGCTATGTCGGGCGATATAAAGGACGACGTGCATGCGATTTGTGCGTAGAATTTAGATAATAAGCAATTATATATTATGCCAGATAATAGACAGCGTTCAGATACGATGAAGTTAATGTCTTCTACAAACAACGAAGCTGTATCTAGGGAATATAAACATCACATAAAGCTGAATTAATTCCACTATTAATTCGCCAAATGCTAATTCCGATTACTTTATTGATAACTACTGATATCAAACCAAGATCTGTTGCGTGTATCATTACTATTTAGAATAATTTTGTTCTTGTTCTTCCTTGAATTCCTTGTATCCTTCTCTTGAATTATGAATTCTTCGTAGCTTTTATTGGTATCAGTTAACATACCTAATTGAGTTTCTTTCTACAGAGATTATAATCTATAACCAAAATTCTAAATTCAGATATTTATATTGCCGAAAGACTGCACGATGATGTAAAACTGATTCGCTGGTATTGCCGTTCATGCCATCACGCGTCGTTGATAACTGTTTTGGGTTCGGATATAAAAAGACTAATAAAAAAGATTAAACTAGCAATATTACCCAAGATTGCCGATGTACAGTGTGGATTTATAGGGTTCAGAAAAACCAAATTAATTTTCATTATGAGAAATATGATTGAACGTAGTATTGAGAAACAGAAAAAAAAATATTTGTGTTTTATTGTGTTGCAAAGGTGTTTGACAAAGTTCAGCACGAAAAACTGTTTAGTATACTAAGTAAATTAGACATTGCTGGCAAGACGCATCGTTGGGTACGGAACCTATATTGGGAGCAGATTGCAGCTGTAAAAGTCAACAACGAATTAAGTACATGGACTAAAAGAGGGACGAAGTTTGTCAGGGTTGTGTGTAGCACCAGTTTTCATTATACAGCGAGCTGATATGAAATGAAATTATGTTTATTTGATTAAAGTGTAGTGATTAGCTGAGCTGTTAAACACACTTTACACGAAAAAACAGCCTAAATTAAATGATCTAAGACTATAATGTAATTACTTAAATTATATAAAATTAATGTCCAACAGTATACAGTTAATACATATCAATGTAAGATACAATTATGTACATTTCCAGTAAGCATGAAATAAATAACAATGTTGAATAATACACTGCAAAGTAGAACAAATATCGAAAACGGAAATCATATGTAGGCAAAGTCGCCATCAATATGAAGAATTAGTAAAAAAACTAGAACAGGCAAAATAAATAAATATGATTATTCAGGAGCCGTGGTCACATCGGATGGAAAATGTGACGTTGAAATCAAACGGAGAATAGCGATGTTGATGAAGAAGCCTACAAAAGTGAGAATCGAAAAATGTTACACCTAGTCGATCTTGATTTGTCGCTGCGAAACATGGGGTAGTAGAAAAGCTATGATCTCGGAAATTGCCATTCACCGGTCATCCAATGCGAAGTGAAAGCATAAAGAATCTTATGCTAACGGGTAGGATCTGTGCGGAAGGGCTTGGAGAGCAGTTAGCGTAGTGGGTACAGCGTTTGACTTTGAATCCAGAGGTCCCTGGTTCAATTACTGTTCTAACTAATATACTATTGGGGTTTTTCGGGCTGAAAACGCCTTAAACCCCCTGTGACCATAGGGGTCCGGGTAGCCCTTGTAGCGTGGTCCTGTTAGGGTCTTTTCCCGCTGGCGTTTGCTGTACTTCAGATGCTGTATGTATGGTCTCTATGTCGCTTACCTCCCTGCTATGTCGTCATCTCATTGTAAATAACCATTGACCTTTCATAGACTATGGCATATGTAGTAAGTATGTAGACGTTTGCAACCAGTGGCGTGAATGAAAAAGGTCAATAGTCTAGTTTTTCACACTGGGTGTTTTTCCCCTACCCCTTATAAGTGAGACGTATCAAATTGTCGTGTTAACAACATCAATAGGCTATCTTTGTACAGGGCCACGAATGGCCCACGCAACGATTACCTTAGTAATCAGCCTATACCTACATATATACAAGACCTGTAAGTCTAAATCAAGAGGCGGACAGAACACACACACCTGCATCAGATACTCATGTCTTATCCACTCCAATAGAATACACTCCCACTTTTTAATGTTACACTTCATATACTAAAGATACCCGTGTCTTATAGGCCAATACAATGTTTTTATTTATTATTATTAAAATGCCGTATTTCTCATCTCGAATCTCTCGCCAAAGTCTTTAACCTCTCTAATAAGAGGGCAATATCGAGTCGGGCAACCAATAAGTGTGACGCTGCCGAATAAAGATAAAGGGCAGGGCGCTGACTAACATTGGCGCACGTGTTACGGGGCGTGGCCATGTTGATATTGACAGCATGGGTATATTGGCGAGAAATTACGATATTAAAGATAAAGGAAAATGAGAGAAAATAGTTGTATATTGCAATTAGCTGAATTTTATACACACCAGCGTAGCATTGATTCAAATGCTAGTGTATGTAACTCATCTGTGATAACTACAGCTATAGTATTAATACATTTGCCGGCCTATATTGCTCTTCGATTCGCCCCATAGCTGTAATACTAATGCGTTCGATCGATTATTAAACAAATATCGTTCAATCCTACGCTACGTCTATTTACTCTGCACGACTACATCCCGCAAGGATGTACGCTGCATTTATTCACTTTGCACGACTATATCCCGCAAGATTATGATCGCCGGCGTAGGATGTACTCGACCATTATTTTTATATTGGCTCGGCATATATCGCATATAAAATATGTTCGGCATATAAAATATATTGCATAGAAACTATGATCTCCGAGATGTATCGAAACTAATATATAACATACATATCATTTGTTTTTTTTCAAGATGTATCTAAATTAACATAGAACATATATAGCGTCTCCATTGATTGAGATGTATCTTCACTGATATAGAACATAAATAGCATCGACGTTTTCACAGATGTGTCCAAACTAGTATAAAACATAATATAGCGTCTACATTCTTGAGATGTGTCTCAACAGACATAAAGCATACATAGTATCGATACTCAACAGTACGTAATGCTATTTCAGTGGAGGCAATCACGGAATCCATATGGCAGTGTAGGTGCGCTGAATTTATGTGTGGTTGAGCGTATTCGTTTACCTGGAAAATTTTCCAAAACTTTCTTTGTTCGTAAGAGGATTATAATCTTTAAGAATATAGTCAGGACATCGTGATTCATCGTTGTCTCGCCCCCACAAACTACCGAGAATAGCAAGTGATGAGTCAACGGCAGCTGAACAAACAGACCGTCTCTCGTGCAACTCGGCGACAATTTCGCATCGCGTCATTTGTAAGACTCAACGCTCCCAGTCAACACCTCAACGATTAACTAAAGCGAATATCGCTGTTTCTATCATATTAGTTATAGACTCCGTCTGAAGTTAGTAACAAAATTCGTGGACATGGCGACTAAAGACTGTCTTGTCTTGATTATCATGCTACTTTTGGTACGTAATACATTAAGCCTGCCGCCGTGCGTTGCTTAACTACATACCGACGTACGTCACACGAGTACACAACCGTAATATAATTAGTTATCTGAGAACCACGCAGCACACTAGCAATATCTTAATAATAGGGGTTATTAGAGTGCTTCTTAAATATAGTGGTACTATATTAGCAGGCGTACTTTACATGTATTGATACGTTATATGTGCTATTACAGTATTATATAAATATATATTTATAATAAAAAAGTCCCGTGGCGTAAAAATTCATTGGATAAAATTATCAATTCATAAAACTAAAAATGCCAAGATTTTAAACGTGAAGTCGTTAGACATTTGGCCACTGATCAGATGTTTCTGAGATGAAAATACGAGAGTTTGAGAATATTATCAAGGTTTTTACCTAGAGAGGTGTGTTGATAAAAAAATTCCAAGATTTTTAAAAAGAAAAAATAAAACTAATCTTTCAAATCTTCTTGAAATCTTCAAGTGAGAATGTCCACTCCACTCCATAGAGTAATTTCAGTCATGAAGTATCATTGGTATTAGAGTTATATAAAATGACGATCTTAGTTTTCATATAGTAATTCTGTGTACTCACTAGCAAATAATATCTGAATGTACCGTTATAAACTGGACCTTTTATCCACTAACGAAGCATACTTTCGCGGGAGGTCCGTTTTTCCATGCTGGGTGAATGTTGCCACGAGTTGCAACGCTATCCACAAGTTCTATCGTGAGAAGGCACTACCAAACGAATTGTAGTCGAACCCTTTTTGCACAGTTTGAAGTCGCTGTTTCACCACGATATATCTGGAGATATATTTCGTCTAATAAATCGCAGGATGTGAAGCTATTGTTATTGTTATCGGCTCTTGTATAGTCTGAATTAATTGAGTATGAGATCGTTTAGCGGATCCCGAAATATCCCGTATTTTTTGTTGTATACATAAACCGATATGAATAATGAAGGTTCGGAGCTTGAAATGACAATGGGAGATCTTACCCACAAATAAAATCTAGTAAGAACGGAAAACTGAACAAAATTGAGCGAATAATCTACCTTCACTAATGCCCCTCCTTTGAATTTTTGTTTAACTATAGAAATTCATTTCACTGCCAGCGTTCTTGTCAATGCGGTCTGGGAAACTATAGCTCACTCGGAGACATACAACAGTTCATAAATTTTCTCACAGTAATTCAATATATAAGGAGAGAAATATCGAAAGAGATATTAAGAGATATAAAGATATATAGAAATTTTGGAGAATGGAATGACGAGACACATATCGATTAGATATAGAGAGAAGAGAGATGCGCGGTAAGATAAAAAAATATCGAGAAACATAGGGAGAAACGCATCGAAAGAGATATTTCTATAGAAAATTCAACATTTATACACTTCCTTCTTAACATTTTCCTAAATTTAGAAATGGATATTTCATTTACCCCAGCCTCGAGGCACCGTCGCGGTACTTCCGTCAATTTGGATGAATTCTTCTGTCATAAAACATGCTCAAATGTTTCTCTCCATATCGATTGATCCATTAATTGTTTCATTTTGGCCGTGGATAATGTATCATCTCATTTTCATATTAATTGACAAATTTAGATAAATATTTTATCGCCCAAAACTATCTTACGGTGAATTATACACATAGACAGTGCGCAGGCATGCAGGTATGTTACTATACTATTTAGGGCATTAATCATTACACTCCAGAAAGTTTTTTTCTAAGATATACACACACAGATATAGACACAGCACTGTTAGCGCTATAT
>WURV02146025.1:0-15664 GCA_011762755.2 Epimenia babai
TTGTAATATAGAAAAGATAAGGTAAATTATTGTTTCGCGGGTAAGTGACGACTGAACCGGATTAGAGAGCCCCATGGCTCGCCGTTACACTCGCCATGCAACCATGTTAGGATATTAAACGACATCCTTATCGTTATGCTCTCTGGAGTGCCGATGGAACAGGCGAGAATCTTCGGAGTGGATGCGACGTCACAATTCTCAATTTTGGAAGAGTGGCATTCTCGTCACGTCTGAGACCCGCGTGAGTCCGGAGCATGCGCCGTGAACTTTTGTGACCCGTTAGGATTAGTCGTAACGCTGTTTGAGATGAGGCCGGCGTTTGACGAGCACAAAGTGACCCGACTGTGACGCGGGATGCGGTAGCCGCTAGGTGACCTTGGTTTATTATTATCCTATACAATAGAGCATATCAAGGTCGATAGATGAAAACTTAGGGTTAGAAGTAAAAGACACCTATGTAGACAGCTATAAGCGAGTGTTTATTGCGTATCATGTCGTCGTACAAAGTAGCGCAATAAACCCATAAACAAATAAAAAATCAATGAATCAAGCAATTCATCAAGTCAGAAAAAAACACGATTATTACGTTCGATAATGGGTATTATGATTGCCACGTTATTCATATCTCGCAGTAATTAGTAAAACAGACAGCTTTTGAAAAACGGAGTATTGAGATTTTGGCAATGTGTTATAAATGTATTTTTCGGATTATAAATGTGTTTGATGAATTAATGGGTAGACGCGATATGTGAACTTAATGAAATGTGATTGATGTTCGCTCACGAAATCGTGACTCGCTCGTCAAACTTTTTTTATTATTTCGAATTTTTCATAATAATATTCAGACAACCTCGCCGTTTCGCCTGCTGTAGGCCGCAGCACATACCGTCTGTATAACGGAAAACGACGGAAATTGGTATCGATATTATCTTTAGAAATTTACCGAGAAATAATGTTCTCTATCGAGTGTGAGTTTTTTAAGCAATAACAAGAATCACACATTTTGCTAATAGAAATGAACAATTTTCTTGCCAAGGCTACTGATATAACTCTAATTATGGGCGGGTTTTAATCGTGCGAATAATTTGCAGCCACCCGGCGAAAAGCGTAGATCTCGGGTCGCGATCAGTACCGGCCATTAATCGAGTCTATCCAATCCAATGATTCCACGCATTGTGCGAGAGGTCAGCGTTGTTTACGTTTGGCCGTCACAACAGATCACCGAACGGTCAGTTCAACATTCCCGGGCGTTCCATAGCACAATAACATTCCGCTATTTTGACGCCTGTACTTGACAACGCTTTATTCTGGTTATCGATACGTCGACAAATAAAGAGAGGTAGCTACAGGCGCTAGCGAAGAACCTTGAGGTACTCCAGAAAATCAAAACAGGCAATTATGGACGGTCTTTATGTGGCATTCTACTGGAAGTGCCGGGGGCGTCCCTATAATTTATTTTAGTGGTGGAATTTTAGAATATAAGTTTGAATACTGTTATAGAAAAAAGGGAAAAGGCGAGATTTCGGTGCTACATCCCTGATATATTTTTATAATAAACCTTTCCATGACGAATTTTTCTCAATATTCAAGCACGAAAAACATAATCATTTCCTACCGTGGAAGGCGCGGGAAAAAATCCCTGGTTTAACGATTCGAACTCGCAACCTCTCGTATGATAGGCAGAGCATCTAACCACTGCACCACTGGCGCCAACGAAGTGGCCGACAGGCGTCGAAACGAAAAATTAGAATCTCGAGAAAATCTAGAAAAGAAGCGACTCTTGTCTTCGGCATTGAGATTAAATTTGTGCAAATATAAAGCCAAACCCTGTCCGGATTCGAGTCTGGTCTAGCTTTTCAGGTGATCGATGTCGGGTTGCGAAAAGTCGCGTCTAAATATAATCGAGTCAAGGTTCAAAAATGCGTCTTTCCTCCAACTATGCTCAGAATCCTTGGTGATTTTGTTTTTTGACTTTTGTTCGTGTGGCGGTATGGCATTATTCACGAGCAGTAGTGATGTCGGTAACTGCGTGGGCGATAGCATGTTGACTTAGGTATTGTTGACATCGTTCATGAATGTGATGGGAATAGAGCACCAGATCGGTAATCTGGAGGTCGTGGGTTCGAGTCCCAACAGAGGTATAGGTTTTTTTCTGTGCATTTCTCTCCAATCGTTGACACATTTTAGGTTTTTTTTTATAATTCAGATGGTTTTAGTCAGTCCGTTTTGACATAGGGAAGGGATGTCGGGTGCCCATTAGTCGCATCGTTCAATATGAAAAGAAGAAAAAAACACGTCAGTGACTAATATTACCTTAACACTATGCGATTTGTTGCCGCCGACTGTTTGATCATAGAAGATGGCCAACAATCGCCCAGTGTGAAGGCACCATACCGAAGTGTGTTCATTCTAACCATTCTGCGTTGAGATCGAGGTTGTCGAGTGTTTTAAGCGCTTTTGAAGAGGAACGGCCAAAGGGATATAACTCAGGCAACGACAGTGAGTCTATTTTTAAATCAAAATTTCGAACTGAATTAAGGTCCATAAGTAGAGTTTTCCAAGTTGAAAAAGTGAGGAATGTAATATGCATTGATCTAGAGTGAGTTCTGATGTACGCGGCGCGGACGGTGGTGCCTAACGCCGGTCGCATTATCACGTCTGCTTCGACTTTATAGCCGTCAGGAGACGTTCAGATCTCGCGAGGAATTCCGCGACGAAGATTGTTCGTCAGTAAACAGACACCCGCGCCTCACCCGCGCCTCGCTCGCGCCTCATCCCTGCCTCGAGTGACCACTGGCTTAATGACGCTCACCCCCGGGACAACTTAATTATGAATGAGTGAACGAGAACTCTCCCGTCGGTTGTCACGTAAACCGAATTTAGTACGATTTTATGTCGCCGTTTATTTTACTCGTTTTATGCAGTGGCGCTTTAAACAGTAGCCAAGCGCCGGGTGACTCATTCAGCCGGGTGATAACGATTCCGTGAGCCAGCATTCGTGAGCCCTCCATTCTACACATGGATGCCATGCATAAAACCCGAAGAAATGCGTCGTATTTCAGTGTTCACTGAATCCACACCCACTGTTAAATGTGAGTTAGTTGTAAGTACAAGAGTCGGTTACCGTGTTAGTCTAATATACCCTAACCCCACCCTAATTTTCTCCACCCTCTCTTTTTGCAGTGAAATGCACGAAAAAATGAGTGGAGCACCAGCTCGGTTATCTGGAGGTTGTGGGTTCGGGTCCCAAATGGTTTTGGGAGTATCAAGTTATTTATAGAACAACATTGGCCAACCCTATAGCTGTCAAATTAATTTTTCAGACACCACAAAAAATTCAGCCATTCACTTTGTAGTCCGTGCTCGTTACAAAATTTCTGCGTATATCGTTGGAACTCGGAAAATACACGATCATGAGACCGCTTTTCCTGGCGGCGTTACTGGAAATGTCCCTCGGGAACCTGGAAGGTATATCACGTTATCTTCTCGTATTCAGAATACGATACGATACGCCGTACGTGTCGGTGTCACTTGCAGCGTCTTAGCGGTCATGTAAAAGGCAGATCGTTCATTTTGTAGGGTTGTTTCTTGGAGACTTCATATACACCTGACACCTTTCCCGGCATGACTGTGGAGGATAAACCACCGGAGGCGCGGCTTAAATATAATGCTTCCTGGAAAACGCCGAGTTGTTTTCTTACTTAACCATTAGCGCGGTGCTTTAGTACTACTTCGTTACCGGCGTGTTTCGGTACCACCTCGTAACAAAAGTGTTATTGTACTACCTCGCTACAGATGTGTTTAAGTACTACCTCGTTACCGGCGTGTTTCAGTACCACCTCGTAACAAAAGTGTTATTGTACTACCTCGCTACAGATGTGTTTAAGTACTACCTCGTTACCGACGTGTTTCAGTATCACCACATAAATTAGACGCACTAACAATACATTGCGAAGTTTATTACAAAGACTGACTTGCCAACTTCCGCATAGCAAAAATCCCTCATCTCATGAGAAAATTATATATTCTTCACGTCGGAAGACACACATGACTTTGACATGATCTTTCTATTCACTTCGGTATGTATGTCATTTTGTTAGTTTGTAGTTTTATGGATAGAATGTTTTCCGCCGCTTCCCCTGCGGCCATAATGCGGTTTATTTTCAAATGGGGCCCACAGATCACCGGATACCCCCGCAGGGACGTCCCTCCGGAAATTTATCACGAAGACTATTATTACCACTGAACGCAGTCCGTCTGCGATCGCTGACCAATCACCATCCTGGGAAATACCGCCCGGCTCGGGTCACGAGAGGGTCGTTATCGTCGACCAATCGTCTTGCACGTTACTGGCGCCATTTTCACGAGGTCATTGCTAGGTCAATGCGAACCACGAGCAAGCGGCGCTCTACGGGGATCGCCTGCATATTTTTAGGTTATTAAACGCCGGTATTAGATTATCTCTATTGGATTTCGGTGTAATAAAGGCATCCACTCTAATGAAGCGCATGCGGGGCTACTAATAAACGACTACACGTGTCTGAAATGACAACCAAATGCACCGCGCCGTCCGAAATCGTCGTCCATACGGACAGTTATTAAACACACCACACCTCTCTAATTGCATACGGGTTGCCGTTCTATTTGCCTATGAAATCCGAGCGATTTCGTAATTAAAGCAGACACAAATGGCAATGTTTATAGCCGATGTTATCGACCGATCGCGCATCGGGCCAGATACGCAAGGCACCTTCCCCAACTCGTGCAATACAAACCATCTTTGCGACATCAAACTCCATTACGCCATTTTTGCGTTCATCAGCGTGCAGTTTCTTCTGCCATATTTTTGCTGTTTTAACTGAGGGTACTGCTTTAAAAAGAATCCATCCGAGTAAAACAAAAACTACTACGGGGTCAACATCGTCGCCTATTCATTTTGTATATCTCGTCAACTAAATCATAGATGATTGAAATTTTTACACACCAGCTGCGATCCTTCCCAGTCTCGCGACATCGCGTCTTCTGTGGATATCGTTTCCCGATGAGCTCGAATGACTATCCTTTCGAAGCAGCGTTTATCGATAACAGTTTGTGATAACCGTTACGATGGCGATGACGATGAAAGTTATCGATGGCATCTTCGGTGATGTTGGCGATGCTGTTGTTGCTGGTGTTGCAACGGCTGCCTCTTATGTTCTTTTTCTTGTGGTTGTTGGACGTTGTTGTTGTTGTTGACGATAAAGTAGTTTTTTGTTGTGGTTGCGACATATTTTTTATTGTTATAACTGTACAAAACATGAAAATGATAAGTTAATGCCCGTATATATTTATTCTGTTAAATAAACTCGTTAAAAATATCACTCGAGCCGTTTGGTTGTTTACTACTGTACGGACGATAGGTCAAGGTTGGACGGGTCGACTTGATAGTAGACGGTAAACAGGAATCTGGCAAAAACACAAGGAACACAAATCTGTAGTGCAGCACGCGCCACAAATATTTACGATGATAGATCCGTACTGGAGTCGGGAATGTTCAGCTGTTAACGATGCTTATAAGTAATCCATCTTCATCTTTCGTGCTTTGTCTAGTTTTAGTAACTTAGCTGGATTCTGCCTGAAAAAATCTCCTCGAAGCGTGGCGAGCGGCGGAAACTGGTACCGCGGGAGATAGCGAGCGAGGTTAGGACGGGTGCACCTGGCCGATGACGAACAGTCAAGTATCCGTGGAGATCCGGCGGTCAGTCTTACTTTTGAACCGACACCAGCAGGTGATCGTAATTATCAATTAACGGGACCACGCTCGATTGACTCGTCCGTCAAAAACCCTAGAGACGAGCCAATTACCGTCCGTTAGAGGTGTTGCTTTACGTACAGTTCGGTTAATGATTCCAATACACCGCCGGCTGGCATTGTTTTTATCTAAACCATTGCCGAAATTTCATACGCTTAGTTGAAAAAACTCGCGGTAAATTAAGATAAATAGCCACATCAAAGTACATTTGCTGTCAAACATTTCCGCTCAATCTGCTTTCGTAAAAACAGACTTCCCCTGCAAATTCGGACCTTTGGCCTCGGACAAGGTCAGAGTGACATTGCTCTCTAGTGTACCAATAGAATATTTTTAGGTACTTCTTTTTCCATCTCGAGAACCTTATCGACATGGAGCCTTCCAGCGGCTGCATTGCGAATTTAATTCTATGACTATGGTGACATGACAAGCGAGCATCTCATGAGATGGGTTGGCATGACCATTTGAGAGGGGGAGAGAGAGAGGGCGAGAGAGAGGGAGAGAGAGAGAGAGAGAAAGAGAGAGGGAGGGAGGGAGAGAGAGGAAGGGTTAGAGAGAGAGGGAGAGAGAGAGAGAGAGGGAGGGAGGGAGAGAGTCTCGTTGCTACCATATAATTAAATGTCAGTCGCACGTACTTTATATGCCTAAGATATTTTATAGTGACGCATTGCACGACAAGGGAAGGCGACTTATAAAATTCCGCTGTCACATCGTGAACTTATAATTAATGCTAGTTCTCAAGCAGAGTTAAAATTTTGCCCATATCGGCGTTCGACATATCCTTTGCCTGGATATTGACAAAACGACAATGTTTGTATTGACAAAAGGACGTTCTTTTCTTAATATGACGATTGGAATTTGTAACAGATTGTGGAGTCATTCACCTTGAATATACCATCCCGAATTAGCGTAATTGTAAACGTCGTGCGTAAACACTCCAAAACATAAAATTTCTGTTTGCGATTAGACACGTATTTTTTATTCTGGGATGGGCGTGTTATGTTGAGTTCGTTGAACTCTACGTTCTTCTGAATCATGCAATCATTTTGGGTTATAGAGATCGATATTTAGGTCATAGACATATTTCCGAGGTGTTCGGGCAAGTAGGCGGAACTGGTGCGTGTGTCGGTAAAATGGCTGCTCAATGGTAGCGAAATCGTTAGGTTGTTCGTCCCTATTTTCCGACGTACCCCGAGTGGTGCGAACCGAGAGACGTCGACCTGGTTGTTATAGCTGACTCCTCAGGGGTAATGGCGCTGCGTGAAACGACACGACCTCTGCTCGACTCGCTCTCTGTTAACCATTCGACAGTTTTACACCACGTTACCTCATTCTATAGGACATGATGATGAAAAAATCCACAATTCTAGCTAGTATTATCCGATGAAGGTACGTACGTACAACTAACACGATTTCTCAAAATAGCAAAAAGTCATTCTTATAAATTCGTTAAGGCCCGGGGTAATTTGAAAGTCCATGTAACGAACGTGCTCAAAATCGATTACCTCATTTTATATAGAGGTGTGGGTTGCCGTGTTAGCCATGTCGTAAATACGAAAATACAAAGGTTACACCTTGTTGACTAACTTTATGAGGATTAACACAAGCTTCCGTATATCAAATATACAGGATTGCACATGATGAAGTATACATGCTATACGAAAGCTTGTGTTAATCCTTATATAGTTAGTCAACGAGGTGTTATCTTTATATTTTCGTATTTACCTCATTTTATGACTATAAACTTTCTGATTAGCCCCTTTAAATATAAATCCCTCTCAATATTTCATACGCGGAAATTATGCACCGTTCTCGTCGTGGAAAATTTCTGATATTTCCTCATTTGAACTCTCAGCCTCTCACAGGCAGCGACCGCCCGAGTATCGCCTAAGAGAACATACATCATAAGCGAAAAACAGGAAGTTTCGCCCTCATCTACCACGAAAGCGAAACCATCCCTATGAATTTGCCAAAATCACGCGTTTCAATTTAAAACACGATAATAAATTCGATATTGAGAACCTTTATTTAATAATCGACTATATACGAGTTCGTAACTCGAATATAATGACCTCAAAGTCGAATTTCGTCCAATTAAACCGCGAATCACGTTAGAGATTAAAATCCTTTTGACTTCTACCTTTTGACGCGCAAAAATGTTGCGATTTCAGTTCGTTGAACTAGTTAGTTGACGCATGAGAGGGGTGTCGGGGGTGGAGTCACCCCAAGAAGTCGAGTAGTTTGTTTTCGCAATAAAATATCATCAATTGATTCACAAATTACTACGCAAAAACGATCTGGGAACAAAGATGTTTGTTTGATACTATTTTTGTCGGTGGCAGCAGTTGTAGATGTCAAAGTCCGTCCGTTGAACGAGACGAAGGACCGAGCTGTTACCGCCTTAAGTCGGATATTAATCCGCGATTAGACGGCGAGATGGGTGTTTGGTCTACGCACAGACGCGGCATGCGAATTTAATTGATTAATCATACCAGTTTACAACATGTAACTTGCAAGAACGAATCAATTGTCTCGCCCGTCCGTGTCAATGCCACAGAATATGCGCAGATTTATGGATATCAACATACACGTAGGTCTGTACTGACGTTTGTCCGTCCGTCCGTCCAACGCAGATTCGCGTTTGACTAGTATTTTTCATTAGTTTTAGTGACTGCCACGAAAGTAAAGCTTGAAACTACTAAATGGTCTTTTCGCCGCCATCACGGAGATATCCGACGACCTGCCTACCTTATAAAAGGTTGCTCGTCCACAAACACAAATAGCAATGTCAAATAGCATTCGTAAAATATTTATATTCATCCCGTTTCAAGTTGCCGAATTAGGCACTAATGTTGTCGACTTGCTATATCTGATTGGCTGTGAACCCCGAACACACACACGTGCGTATGTCGTACGGCTTTGTCTCCCTTTGTTACCACTATCATAAACCACTAAAACATGACGTAAAAAGTAGTTAGCAAATGTTAATAGAGTAACGAGGGATAACTCTGAGAGCACGCGCCTTGTGATGACCGCGAACAGCTATTTCGTTTATTAAAACATACTTTTGTGGGTAGGCTATAATAAATAATATCGCCGAGTCGTTATATAAGGCGCTCCGCTATTTGTATTTTTTCGTAAGCGACCGCTCGCACGTGCTGAGTTGTGGGACCAATTTCACACCCGGGCAGGTGACTGTTGGACGATCGAAGCAGGCATCAACGTCGATAGCGGCCAACGTAAAGCGGTAATTTGAAACGAACACCTAGAATGATTCTCGTTTGATGATACTGCCTGTTTTTAGAGCCCGTCGTTACGGTTCAAATAAACAAGCCATTAGTATAAGCGTGATACGGGTTATTACGTACATCCATACGCCGACAGTTGGCGAGCAAAAAAGGTGATTGATTGGTCCATGATATAAGACGCGAAGGGATTCACTCATTTTTCTACCGTCCGTCTGTTATTGTATTCTCACGCGTCGTCGCTGGTTTTTAGATTTTCTTCCACCTAGCCTCATTTATACAGGTGTTTTCTTGGTTAGAATTTATATTAGGTGCGATTATCTTTATCTTCAGGTCAATCAACCCCTTTTCTTTCGTCCCTTTTCTCACGACGACCGGGCACCCCAATCCATTGTCCTTCACCCTGTCGCCTCAGTGGGTGCTCCCTGTCCCCTCAGTGGGTGGCTGGGTGCTCTGTAGATACCGATAACCGTATCCATAACCACATAACCACTAACAAGTAATTAAATCGAGTTACTTGACACCGGATCACGGCTGCAATAGACAGATCGATGCATCAGGCTTGAATTTATCTACTAATGAATCGCGAGATTTCTGTCAGTTGAAACCCGATATGCTGTTTCAAATTCCATTCTCCGTATCGTTTCACTCACTAATGCTACGGTATAGGATAATCGAACGTTGCTGACAAAACGGCCGTAGTTAATGTACTAATTATCATATAACGATCATTTTTTCATACGCGGGTAGGTACCCTCACGACTATGTTAGACCAGCGAATATTGGTCCCCACCCTGAGTCATAAACACTCTGAGGGTTGCATTTAGTTGGTAAGACATCGTGATATCTCCAGCTTAACGAAGAAAGAAACGTGGCAGGGGTGAGGCGCTTAAGATATCGAATTCTGTAGAAGCGAAGATCCGAAAACAATAACAAATTATTCTTATTATCTTCACGCGTCGATAGAGATATACACTTAACAAGCACGCCGAAGAAGATTATCGGTGAAGTGAACTGGGATTGTAATCGGGCGAGGGGGTCTGAGCAAACACATTTACAATAATATACCTCTTTCATCGAATTTACATGCATGGTTAAAATAATGAAGATAATTAGCGACAATCTGTTGTCATGCGCAAAAAATTGGCCTTCCGTCGCAATAATTGCATGCCTATTTGATTGGTTAAATATAGCCGAGGCCAACGCCCTGTCTATCAACGACCTTGAACCCGAGAGTATGTAAGGAAGTATGCTATCGAAAATATAGGAGGTGAGAGAACAGGTTATTGGACGGAATATAACCGGATGCTGCTGATTTATGAGGCTATTGTTTCAGAGCTTGTCTCGCACGCATGAGCTGTTTACTGAAACCGCTATGACATGCCACCGATTTGTAAAATTTTATTTTCTCAATGTCCTTGTAGTTAAAACCGTCTTCCTCTTGATCAACGCGCGTGATTCAACAAAATTCCGTTTAGAATTATTTTTCAGTTCCGTTCGTGCATTTTAATACTTAAAAATGATAATATTAATCCATTCGTTTTGGGGGCGCCCTAATAACTAGTATGCTTCTAAGGCGCCTATGTACATTTCGTGTGATAACTAATTATATTGAATAACACAATAGAATGTACATATAAGTTAAATCATAGGCTAACACAACAGTTAAATGGAATGGAATGGAATTCTGTTTGATTTCTAGTGCCCTCCCAATACATGTCAATCAAAGGCACTCCACAAATACATGGTTACTATGACTAAATAGAAATGCTAGGAGTATAAGGAATACAAGGAATACACGGAATACAGTTCAAAGTCGAACTCGGTAAACCATAAGTGAGTCGAGAAAAAAGACGTATAGAGAAGATCACGGATTAAACTTAATCATAGTTTATCCTTAATGTTTCGTCATCCCCACCTGTAACGTATTAACGGCGCCGCACGATGACCAAAAATTTACGTCAACGCAGCGGGAATTTTATGCCTTTGTTAAGAGAAATAGTTTGATTTGGTTACCTCCGTGTATTGCAAGCTTCTCGGTATCCATCTAACAAAGAAATAGGTTTTCCAACAATAATACTAAACAGCAGGAGAATCATATATTTGATATCCAATTTCTACTGATATGGATATAGCTGACCGACCAACCGACATACAGGCAGACGTACTAACGGACAGATGGACAAGGGCGACAGGTAGACGGACAAATGGACATACACAGAGGCAGGGAGACAGAGACACACAAAGAGACGGACGGGCGAAAGGACAGACCCCAATAAATGAGAGATCCCCAATGGATTTATGAATAAAATAACTATAACCTAATAACATAGGCGGTTCACATCGTCCTTCAAGCCTGACCATATTTTCTGCCTCGCTCTTGAGTTTAATTGCTTCAAGGACCGAACACTTCAGAAGATTGCTTGTTTGGACACCCCGTACCACAACAAATGCTGACCCTTCTACTCCGGGCGTCCGTTGCCCGAGGCGTGGCAAGCAATTCGCTTTATTGCAATCTCGCTGAAAAGTCTCTGCATTTTGACTTCATCGCCGCCAGATGTCACGTGACGTGATTGGCACGAAAAAGAATGAATCACAGGAGCTGATGACGTCCCTTGACTAGTTGGCCCCATAATTTCTCGATTACATTTTCAACATAATTCGATCGTAATTACATCGAGGAAAAACCAATTCAAATGTAGCCGTTCTTACAGAAATGAATAAATATTCCAAGGAATTCGACCTACCCCTCGACGATATGATGCCACTTTTTTACAATTATTTATGATTTCAGATCTTCTTCCATTTGTTATCTTTATCGGCTCACTAATTTTTAAATTAGCAACTGGTACTAGTCATAATTATACTTATAATTTAGTATTTCACTTGATTCCATAAACCCGACGAAGTCATTACATATACATATTATAAGATTCAATTTATACCAAAGGGTGTTGTCGTGGTCGTGTTAAACACAACTGTATCACTTCGCTGGTCGTGAAATTACCTGGGTTGGGCGTTGGGGAGAGGTCGAGGGACGTAAAGAAACTCGAAGATGAGTGGCCAGGTCTAAGGATTACCCCAGAATCAAAAACATTTCGTTAGTCGTTCACAAAAACCAAATACTAGTCGAGATGACGTTTGTATGATTGCGGACGAATATTACAGTATACATGCGCTTGCAGAAGCAATTTCTACTAAACGACTGAGTGGATACTTGGGTCAATTAAAACCGATACCCATCTATCATTAATATCTTGTCATCCATGCGGTGGGTGTGGCCGCTCAACTTGGTATTATGTTTTGCTGATCGAAACGCGATATTTTCCATATAATTTCGGAATTATAGTTCTGCTCAGTACATTAAGCACGCGTTGGCGCACGATAAGGGATATTGCGCTCACTGGAAGTGACATTAGAACGATGAAATTGTATCGGTCACCGACTTAGTCGGTTGTAGGTGGCATAATCATTCTGTACGCCCGCATGTCAGGGGAATTAAATTGTCATGGGAGATAACTCGCAATCAATCACAGAACGACGTTCGATTACTGTTGCGATACGGACCGCGCGAGGGAAACAGCGAGAGCCAGGCAATCTGGAATTTCGTCTGCATTATCTATAACAGTTATATGGACGTGGTGAGTGCAGCGAAATGTATATACTGCACGGTGGCGTAAAAATGTAGTTGCAAAAGAGATAAACAGGCTATCCCCCTACAGCTTGCTGTTTTTACTCACTGGGTGTGGCATAGGTGTTTAGTAACAGTGCGTACAGCCCATGCGTACCCGATATCGCTTCTACGTCGGGTTTATCGCATTTGAATCGAAGCGAATCGCGTCCATTTTCGGATCACGCTGTACACGCAGCGCTGTGAATACCACATCTGTACGCATTTTAAATAAGCTAGGGGTCACAGATCGCCCGTAGAGAGCTAGAAGCTTGACCCTGCCGATATGAACTTTCAGATTTTAATTTCTAGTCACAGTGTACGGACTGGAAGTGGCATATTGAGTAATACCCTCATTAGGGTGTTTTTTGCAACACCCGAAGAGAACTGTTGGGCCGGTGAAAACTGTTTTATTGTTGCAAATGTTTTTAGAGAGTCAGCTGAATTAAACACACAAAGACCTGTAGAGTCACTGTGAAAAATAGCTTCCCATCGTACATCGGAACAACTCTAAGTGGCTTTGTGGTTGTATTTCTGCATGTGCTCTTCAGTGTTACTTACGGTCCCTGCGTTTTACTTGCAGTCCCGACTATTGTAATATTGTGACATATGCGAGCGATAACTAATTATGACGGCCTAAGCGAAAGCAGATCGCCGAGTAGTAAGAGTTCCCGACTCATAATCGAAACATCGCGGGTTCGAAATCAGTCATCGGTCTGCCCTTCTGCGACGATGCTTAGCAAGTTACAGCGATTGCCGCAGTAAACGCGTCTGTAAAATAGACAATCGCTTGATAATATCCCACACGAGAGATTGCCAGTGCCATTGTTATTGTATCTGCGCTGAATAACTGTTGTAAACGTTAATTGCAAGCCGCATCTGTCAGGGTTTATTCCCTGAAACTAACGGTCTCTTCTTTTTATATCACATTGATTTGAACGATTATTTCAAGGCAAGCGATGCTTAGCAGACGTAGCGACAGTTAGTTTAATAAAATATACAAGACAAAAATCTCAATAAGCTTTTGAGAGAACCAATCAACGTGAAGTCGTCAAGTGGGAGATAGCGAGTCGAGTACGATTCATGTTTGAATATATCCGGTGTACCCGGGTCAAGTCAGTCAAAGAAGCTATAAAACGATCATCGTGTGCTGACATTAATGACGGGAATTGCTAAAAATATATTTTATTATTTGGTCTTAATTACGGCCATCGACCAGAGCATCTAGGATTAAGTACCGTCAACCGTCACCAAGGATACAACAGCTCGATATTATTGACACTTCCGGAGATTCGCCCGCTCAACCATCCGAAATATTGCGTTACTTACAGTCACAATCGCTTTCCTTTTTGATTAATATTACTATTATGTAGGGGGGGGGGGGCATCTGGCGTAGTGGTTAGAGCGTTTGACTTTGAATCCAGGTGTCCCTGGTTCGAATCCCGGTCTAACCAGTATACTAACTACGGCGTTTTTCGGGCTGAAAACGCCTCAAACCCCATTGCCCATGGGGGTCTGGGTAGTCCTTGCAGTGTGGTTCTGTTTGGGCTTTTTCCCTCTAACGTTTGCTGTGCTTCAGATGTTCTATATGTAGTTCATATGTAGACATTTGGAACCAGTAGCGTGAATGGAAAAAGGTCAATTGTCCGCCCAGACTCAGTGGGTTTTTCACACTAGGTGTTTTTCCCCCACCCCTCATAAGTGAGACTAATTATATTGTCGTGTTAACCACATTAATAGTCTAGCTTTGTATAATGGCCCAGGATGGCCTATCGCAAAGATTACTTCGGTAATCAGCCTATAAATACAATACAATACTATTATCCTCATTATTATGTAAAATCACTTCCTCTTTCTAGTTATTTGGAGTTAGATCGTAGTCTCTGGGACTGGACTCGAGCGAAATGTACGGATAAAACCTACACTTCTACTGGAACCGGTATCTCCAGATATCCAGCCTGGTGCAACGCCAACTTAGTCTGGAACCACTGACGTTCGTGTTTTACACGATTTAGTCGTTTACCCCAACATTTACACAAAACTTCCCAAAAATCACTCCTCTATATGCACGCTCGGATATTGATGGACATTGATCGAGCGGTCTTTTGATGTTACGATGATGAAACTTAAAACTGTCACACGCAAAGCGAGGAGCGTGCTGCATTACTGGGGAGTTAACCCGACTTTTGGTCAGCCGAGAGCAGATGTTGCAAGTGCTATAGATTATTGCAGCATTATGATCACGCGGTGGTCTAATGAGAATCGACAGACATGCCACGGAGTGGTCTGGTCGAACGTCCTATTGGCCAGTGGACGCGATGAGACCCTCAACCGGCGCATCTGTCACGCGGTAATGTCCTGTCGCACGCTGAACGAATCCCATTAATTATCACGCTAGCATCCCACACCCGCTCTTCCAAGAGCAAAGAGGCTCGATGAGAAATAGCCAACAAACAACGCGTTTATAGCTTTCGAAAAAAGTCAACAGAAAATAGGATTCGTAAATTGTTTTCTGAAGCCAAGAATCTTCCCGATACCGATCCCGCCGCTAAAGTTTCAGGAACGCGCGTCTAACTGTCAAGTCTTTTGTGATGGGAACTCGATCCTACAATACTCTGAACACAATATTGTATGTTGACACATAACTTCATTAGTTTCTGTTTTAGCGGGTAACATTGTAAAGTGCCGTTGACATCATCTTGTCATTATTGACCAAGGGATAATTCGGCACTCTAAATAAAGCTTTATTATTATTATTATAATTAACAACTTGAGTAAGGAAAGTTTACAATAAGTTCAGTGCAAGCCACGTGGAAGATGTAATCCGTTCATGTGAGACAATTCAAAAGTAAAGTAAGCAAAATCATACAACATGGCGTATTGAAACATGGCGTATTGAAACATGGCGTATTGAAACATGGCGTATTGAAACATGGCGTATTGAAACATGGCGTATTGAAA